>CM050165.1:174217594-174465094 GCA_027410445.1 Discoglossus pictus | reverse complement strand
TAAACATTCACCAGACCATAACACAGCAACCATTTTTGGAAGAACACAGTTGGTGCTGGCAACGTGTTTGCTCTCTGAGGATTCGCGTCTGACACGCCAACATCCCTCCAGTCGATGGAGCTGAAAACGTAAATCATCATTGAAGGCAACTCTTTGCCAATCAGAAGAAGAGGTCTAATTTTAGTACGGTCATGCAAACTAAAGCGGTTTTTGATGACGAATCCTCGTCCGTGTGGGTGCAGTGACCAGTTGTTTTCTCCGGAGCCCCATATACAACAGGGTTCACTGTACTGTCACACATGTCTGGTAGCCCTTTGGTTAGTTTGGACAGTGAATTGCTCAACTGTAGCGTGTTGGCTGGCCTTCAAACAACAATTCCCAGAAGACGTTCACCTCTGACATCAATGGTGCTCCGCATTTTCAGCTGTTTATGGTGCAGTTTGGCCAGTCACGGTACACTTTCACCACATCACCATCACCACCGGACTCTTTACAAACTGCGCTGTTTCAGAAATACTTCCACCCTTGGCCCGAAAGCCGTGATCAAAAGGCTTACATGTTACCTTATATACCCACCAAGACCGCTAATGACGCATGCAGTTTTCATTAGCTATGAGCTGCTGTTGTCAAAAATCATAATAATGTGGTCATAATAATGTGAGTCAACCCTGTAGATCATGATTGAATTTAATAACATCATAATTCAGTATCTGTTCGCATTCTTGCATAAATTAAATCATTTCTCAGTCTGACTGATCCCACTACACAAGCTTTAAAAATCATAGGCATGCAATTATATGCCATAAGTAAAAAATAAATGTCTGCATTATTATGGGGGATAATGGCCACTCAATCGGAGTTTCCAGCTTCAAAAAGCAATACGCTATCAACAAGTAAAGTTATATTATAGTTAAGATTTTAAATGCATTTTATAATATACCTTAATTGCACATGAATCGTAATATGATGAGCAACAATTCCAAATACCTTAAAATTCTTTAGAATCTGTGCATTTATCATCAGTTCACATCAGCTAATCACAAATCAATGGACAAAAGCCATGCATGGGACCTATGACACATTATGTGTGAGTTTTAAATTATTCATTTAATAGAACTGTGCTAATTTAAAAAGGCATATTTTAGTTTTATGTATTATGAATGCATCCGATAGAGAACCAGTAGTGTATGGAACCTTTTTTGCATGAAAAAATACCAAAGTAAACATTATTATTCTTACCCTAAAGTTGGCTAAATCTCTTGAGTTTTCTAATAATTTATTTTGAGAGCTAAAACACCTGAAAATCACCTACTAAAATTATTATAAAATTCATAATTCATTTTGACAAGTCACAGCAATAGCATTGTCTCAATCTGTGAAGTCAGTTTGTGCAGCAAAGCATCATGGAATGTGTAGTCTTGTTTTTCCCCTGCTCAAGAAAGCGCTCAGATATTGCTCAGTGAGTTTCTGCATGTTGCTGCTCTTGGCTTGACGGTTAGTATGGAGTAAAAAAAAATATATACACTCAAATGCAGTGTTTCTGTTGGTAGGTACCAGGTGCCTATGTAAGAAACTCTGGAGGTGTGGAAAACCATTTTTTGTTAAATAAAATAAATCTGTATGTGTAGAGAATTAATCCATGTAATGACATAAGCAGTATGTGTTAGATTAGAAGAAGTTAAAAACATGGATATCGGTTTAAACATACAGGTGCAAATGGTGTTGAGAACCCTGGTCCATGACCAAAAATATTCCCAAAAAAGTTTATCGCACAAAAATCCCTTAATAAACTGCAGATGATCCTTGTAGGCCACCTAACGATTTAGATTTCTTTTGTTTGCAAACTATAATGAATTATGCTATACTAGACTTAGGTTTGTGTAGTTTTAAAAAGTACTCCTGTATTCTTCCTCTTCACATTTATATTACATTTTATTATTTAGTAAAAGCAGTAATTCTGTCGTTTTTTTTTTTTTTTTTTAAATGCTCATAGACCACAGTTTTTGAAATTATTTAGTCTACAATTTATAGTGCTTTTATCCAAACCCCTTTTCAAAACACGATTTAGGTGCTCAGATGGTCCTGTTCATGAGCTTCTATATTTAAAAAGGAAAGGAAATTATTAAACCAAAGGGTATTATTTCAACAATAGGTTGATGGTACAACGGATTTACAAACATTAGTACAACACAGTTGCTTTTTTGAATTAGTAACACTAACCTAGGGAAAAAATATATATACCACATACATTATATGGAAAATATATTAAATACCATTGTTCACATTATCAAATATCCAAATAGGACATGAAAATGTAATTCTAAAAGTCGAATAATAATAATAATAATAATAATAATAAAAATAAATTTGAGATATAGATCTTAGGATTTATTTGTATGTATGTATGTAAAAAGTCTACACACCCCTGTTAAAATGTCAGGTTTCTGTGCTGTAAAAAATGACAAAGATAAATCATTTCAGAACTTTTTCCACCTTTAATGTGACCTATAAACTGTAAGACTCAATTGAAAAACAAACTGAAATCTCATAAGTAGATGGAAGAAAAAATATAAAAATAAAATAATATGGTTGCATAAGTATGCACACCCTTAAACTAATACTTTGTTGAAGCACCTTTTGATTTTATTACAGCACTCAGTCTTTTTGGGTATGAGTCGATCCGCATGGCACATTTTGACTTGGCAAGATTTGCCCACTCTTCTTTGCAAAAACACTCCAAATCTGTCAGATTGCGAGGGCATCTCCTGTGCACAACCCTCTTCAGATCACCCCACAGATTTTCAATCTGATTCAGGTCTGGGCTCTGTCTGGGCCATTCCAAAACTTTAATCTTCTTCTGGTGAAGCCATTGCTTTGTTGAATTGGATGTATGCTTTGGGTCGTTGTCATGCTGAAAGAGGAAGTTCCTCTTCATGTTCAGCTTTCTAGCAGAAGCCTGAAGGTTTTGTGCCAATATTGACTGGTATTTGGAACTGTTCATAATTCCCTCTATCTTAATTAAGGCCCCAGTTCCAGCTGAAGAAAAACAGCCCCAAACCATGATGCTGCCACCACTATGCTTCACTGTGGGTATGGTGTTCTTTTGGTGACCTAAAAGATTTCAGTTTGTTTTTCAATTGAGTTGTACAGTTTATAGGTCACAATAAAGGTGGAAAAAGTTCTGAAATGATTTATCTTTGTCTCGTTTTTTTACAGCACAGAAACCTGACATTTTAACAGGGGTGTGTAGATTTTTTATTTCCAATGTATGTATGTATGTATGTATAAATATACTTTCTATTCTAGAGGACATACCCGGGTCAAGTGGCTGACTTACTTCTAACCCTCTCCAAGACTGCCCTATACTCAACCACTAATGTGAAATAATGTGAGTAAGTATGGTTTTTAACATTTACCTTACTTCTCAGTGTTGACCAAGCTTCTTAGCAAAATGCGTTCACTCTTCAGGATGGGTATGATTTTATTTTAGGTATGCAATGGAGGTCTGAATATTTTTTTTTGTCACAATTAAGGTACTGGTTTAATTAAGCTTTCAGATACATTGAGTTGAATTGCAACGGACTTTAACAACAGTTGTCATGTATCTCCAGAGTGGGGGACAATGTGTGGGTTCATATGATAAATGTTTTACAAGTACCTAACTATATTATTGTTTATGGATTCATATGTGCATTTGAAAGATCTTCATTGTAATTTTAAGTAAGGGAAATGTTAATAACCATTGAGCACTTGCATTATTTCACATTAGTGGTTGAGTATAGGGAAGTCTGGAAGGGGGTTGGCCCGAGTAGGTCATCTAGAATAGGATTTATTCCTCTAGCTATATATAAATATATTTTCTAAGATCTATATCTAGGATTTTTTTTTCTTCCTTTTAATTACGGTAATCTACTTTTAGAATTCAATTTTGATGTCCTATTTGGATATATGATAATGTGAACATTGGTATTTAATATATTTTCCATATAATGTATGTGGTGTTGACACATTTTTTGATACAAATACATTTATAGTATTGTATTTAACTTAATAAAATATATATTTTAAGATATTTCCCTGCGTTTGAGTACTCTGAATTAAAAAAATAAACTGTGCTGTACTAATGTTCATCAATTATTAATTTCTTGGAAAGCACCTGCATTGCTTATTGCATTTAGCCTATTGGGTGTAGTAAAACAGACAAAAACATTTTTCTTTGTTTGAGACAACTGATTTACAGCCAACTCTACTTTATCACACACTATGCATGTATATGGACATAGATGCATTTTTTCTGAAAAAGGTCACGTAGCTTATAGCAGTAACTCCCAAACTAAGGTCCTCAAATTTTACAGCTTTGGACCACATAATTCTATGTCTGTCTGTCATGTAGTATTTGCAATGCATGGTGGTATGCTGGCATAGTAAATGCAAACAAAGGGATCGGGGTGCGGGGAGGGATCGGGGTGCGAGGAGGATCGGGGAGGTGATCGGGGTGCGGGGAGGTTCGGCGAGGTGATCAGGGTGCGAGGAGGATCGGGGAGGTGATCGGGGTGCAAGGAGGATCGGGGAGGTGATCGGGGAGGGGAAAGTCAGAGCGAGGAAAAAAAAAAAAAGTGAGAAATTGCAAACCTCAGAGTGCATTAACAATCCAGCGACATTTCAAAACCAGAAAAAAAAAATTATATAAATATATATATATATATATATATATATATATATATCTTGGTTATCGTACATTTATATTTTATAGGCTTCTTACTATTTCATTTGTCATAAGAAAGTGATTTTTAGAAGTTACTGATAATTTCCTGTCTGTCTTTACATACACACAGATGCAATTATGGATTAAACTCTGTGACCTTGTTAAAAACAAATAACAAAAAAAACAGAGCTACAAAGGATTACTATCAAATGTTCTGAAATGTCCTTAATTGCCCTGAAAGAGGTCTATTAGATCCGGTGGCTTTTCCTCTAGAGGACGACAATATTCTGGGGAAAGTTGTGTTACACTGATCAAATTCCTCTCAAGTGAATAATGTGAGCCGCAGAGACGAGAAGTTCTTTGTGTGGTAGCAGACAGGAAGAAAAAGGATCATCGTACTTACCCTGCTGATTTCGGTAGGAGTTAAATCTGTGACAAAACAGAAGAAATTATTAAGATTTTGAAAAAACAAAAACAAATATCAAGATCAATCAATATAATGTCATTCATAGTTACAAATTGAGAACGTCCCCTATTTAAAAAAAAAAAAAAAAACTGCTAAAGCATCGAATACTACACACCGTTTTTTTTGTTTTTTTTTAAATAAATACCACCCAAAAAATTATAATTCTATTAAAAGAGCACACTCAGTGTAATTTTAGTTTGCTAGTTACTCCTCCTAGCTTGTGGTCAGTGGAAGTTGCCATTTTAAAGTGACATATGTGTCACTGACACTCAGAATGCTGAGCAGATTGTTTAAGAAGTTCAAGAACAAGCTCCAAAACCTTTAGCAGAGTTCTAAGTAGTGATTGTTCATTTCTTGTTTTGTGTTCAACAGTTCAAATCACCTAATATACAGGGGTCTTGTAACAATAAAAAGCAAAGTACTAAATTTTTTACATTTATATTTAGACTTCTGTAAGTATCTATTTCATATAAGAGCAACGTGTGCTTATGTGAAACTTCCCCTTTAACTATACATTATAAGTTGTTTCAGAGTGTCCCTATTTTAAACCAGCCTTTTAAACATGTATGAATCATCTATATACCAATGTAATCCATATGTAGTGTTTCATATTAATACATTTATATTGCATGACTAAATAATATGCTAACAAATTACATCCAAATTCTTACACACCCATCATCTTATATTGGTGCTAAAATAAAAATGTAACTTGTGAACCATTGTTTTACATTACAAATTAACACTTGCTTCATATACTCAAATGGAAATAAAAATTAAATAATAACAACATTTTAATGCAAATAAAAGTTCTTCCCCCTCTTCGTTAACACATTCATGGCCTTTAGATTGTAAGTCTGCGAGTTTTCAATCTTGCATGGAGCTTTGGGGAAAGCACTATGGACACCGGATTCTAAGCTCAAAGACAGGGCCCTCCATTTTTGTAATGTGTTAATATTGTTTTGCCTTTGATCAGGTATGTATAGCGCTACGGAATATGTTGGCTCATTACAAAAAAGAGATAATAATAATAATAATAATAATAATAATCACATATATAGTTGTGAGCGTACGAGTCGTTGCTCACGCTTGCGGGCTCGCGTAGCGAGCCCGCAAGAACTGCGTCCCTCGCGAAGCGAGGGACGCAGTTCGCCGCAAATGCGGGTCCTCGCGAAGCGAGGGCCCGCATTTGCGGTTGTGGAGGCTCAACGTCGGCTGTGTTAACACACACACACACACACGACTTTTTTAACAGAATAAACCCAACCGCCCAGCCAACAAAAACCAAACAACGTCCCCGCAAATGCGGATCCTCGCGAAGCGAGGGTCCGCATTTGCGGTGGTGGGAGCATACCAACATCGGCTGTGTTAACACACACATACACACACACACACAACTTCATAACAAAAAAAAAACTCAAAGTCGCCTCACACCCGCTTACACCCAGACACACAGACGCAAGACTTAACAAAAAAACAGTAAAAAAGGCCCTTCACACGCTGTTAACACACATACGCACGACTTAGAAACAAATACACTGCGTCGTACACGTAAAAGCTAACTGCGTATATCGCAAAAAAATACGGCAACATCGCAACAAAATACGTCCGCATCGGAAAAAAATACGGCCGCGAAAGACCCATTCCAACCGCCGCGCATCAAAACATCACAAACACAAGAAAAACACAACAAACACATAAAAAGCTTACTTACAGCACGGGGGGGCATCCGGCACCTCCAAAAGTTCATTTACACGTCCATTTAAGTCAAAACAAAGAGTTTAAACGACCGAAAATCGGCTAAGCGAGAGAAAAAATGGCCGCCGAACAAAACGAAAACGAGGCTCCAGACGTAACTACACTACACTTACTCGCAATAATGAAACACATACTATGCGGAACGGATCACACTCATATTAAACACCATTTTAACCACTACTACGCACAAAATGGCGGATGGAACGCAAATTGTAAGCTGGAACGCAAATAGCGCATGCGTATTACGTTCTAACGGTCTAACTTTCCAGAATGTTCTACAAGTTTATAAATACTGGCTATTTGACAGAGAAAAATACATTTCTCCTCAGGTGATGAACAGAGTGACTTCGGAGATAACTGCTGCTAAAACTTGAGAAGATAATTCTTTCCTAATTTACTACTTTACATTGTGCAAATTACAACTGAGAGGTAAGCTATAATATATTACTTATTTTCAAGACAGGACATCAAAAAAAAAAATTAAAGAAGACAAAGAGGTTTATGTATACTGACAAGTGACACGCACATATATGCGTATAATGTATACTGACATGTGACACGCACATTTATGCGTATAATGTATACTGACAAGTGACACGCACATTTATGCGTATAATGTATACTGACAAGTGACACGCACATTTATGCGTATAATGTATACTGACAAGTGACACGCACATTTATGCGTATAATGTATACTGACAAGTGACACGCACATTTATGCGTATAATGTATACTGACAAGTGACACGCACATATATGCGTATAATGTATAGTGACATGTGACACGCACATATATGCGTATAATGTATAGTGACATGTGACACGCACATATATGCGTATAATGTATACTGACATGTGACACGCACATTTAGGTGTATAATGTATAGTGACATGTCACACGCACATTTAGGCGTATAATGTATACTGACAAGTGACACGCACATTTATGTGTATAATGTATAGTGACATGTTACATGCACATTTATGTGTATTGCCCCTGCAACAAACTAATTAAACAACTACATTTAAATTACATTACAAAAAAATAAGTTGGGACTATTAAAATACTATTAAAATATGAGTCATGTATACTGATATGTGACACGCACATATATGTGTATCATCTATAGTCACATGTCACACACACATTTATGTATGTTGGCCAAAAATAAAAATAACGTTAATTTAACAATTAAAATATGATTCATGTATAGTTATATGTCACACGCACACAAAAAAATTACTTTCAACTATGGAAATGTGCTTCATGTATGTGACATGTGTGTAGACCCCACCAAAAAATAATGTTAATTCAAATTAATTACAGAAGTATATTTCAATGAAATTAATTTACTGAAATTTAATAGATCACCTAAAACTCAATCTTTCTACTTTTTTTAATATTCAAACAGACTCTGCATCAACAGCGTCTCTCAACAATTTGCACTGTGAAGCACAATCCCTTTTAAAGAACACCAACAAAGAACAAGAGGTAAGATACAAAAATACTTTAAATGCTGAAAAGGCCATGGTTTGTTAAATACAAATAAAAAATTCTATAATTCACTATTTCACTTTATTTTTCAAACAGACACTACAAGAAGACCGGCGGATTAAGATTGGCAGGAGGGGATCCTCTGTCATTACACACTTCAATCAAGGTAAAGTATTAAGTATAAAAAAGAACCGAACCATGAGCCTTATTCAATTCTGAGTTGGCTAATTGAATAGGGCTT
Source organism: Discoglossus pictus (assembly GCA_027410445.1). NCBI lineage: Eukaryota > Metazoa > Chordata > Amphibia > Anura > Alytidae > Discoglossus > Discoglossus pictus. The sequence continues at coordinate 174,456,427 of CM050165.1, read as the reverse complement.
TATATAAGCACATAATAGGTCTTCACTAACTAAAAACTTCTGTCCAAAAATTTTTTAGGTGCTTATATAGAGCCCTATTCAATTGGTCAAAACGCAATTGATTCAGGACCTAAATATGTTTAATGGCCGAGGGCCTCATTCAAATGTGATTTGACCATTTCAATAGGGCTCTATATAAGCACATTTGGCTCAATTTAACTAAAAACTTCGGTTCAAAAATATGCTCTGTGCTTATATAGAGCCCTATTGAAAAACAAAATTCAATGAGGCCCTCACAATATAACAAATCCAGCAAACAAAGGCCCTCATTCAATTGATATTTTGGACAATTCAATAGGGCTCCAAATAAGCACATTTAGAACCCTATTGAATTGGCCAAACTGCAATTGAATGAGGGCCAAAGTATGCAACATATGGTACACACAAACTGGTACACACAAAACAGGATTGTAACAAACACATAGCAAACTAAATTTATATTCTTTTTGTTTAACAACCTATAACCATTAGAAAAAACACTACATAAGTATAACAAAAGTGGTGCCCATCAAACAGGATTGTACGAAAACTCACACAAACACATAGCAAACTACATTTAAATTCTTATTTTAATGTTTAACAACCTATAAGCCTTAGAAAGAAGCCTAAATAAGCATACCAACATTGGTGCCCACCAAACAGGATTGTATGAAAACTCACACAAACACATAACAAACTACATTTACATTCTTATTTTATGTTTAACAACCTATTAGCATTACAAAACTACATTAATAAGCATACCATCAGCGGTGCGCATCAAATAGGATTGTATGAAAACTCACACAAACACATAGCAAACTACATTTACATTCTTATTTTATGTTTAACAACCTATAAGCCTTAGAAAGAAGCCTAAATAAGCATACCAACAGTGGTGCGCACCAAACAGGATTGTATGAAAACTCACACAAACACATACCAAAGTACATTTAGATACTTATTTTATGTTTAACAATCTATAAGCCTTAGAAAAAGGCCTAAATAAGCATACCAAAAGTGGTGGACACCAAACGGGATTGTAGAAAAACAAAGAAATAATGTAATTTTTTAGTTCATACAAATACATTAAAATAATATTACATTTTCATTTTTATTTTATATCAGATACTGCGTCAAGAACATCGGAACAGGAGTTTCAACTGAGGACCACACCAGCGGACGAGGACTTTCAACAGAGGACCAGACCATTGGACGAGGACTTTCAACAGAGGACTACACCATCGGACGAGGACTTTCAACAGAGGACCAGACGATTGGACGAGGACTTTCAACACAGGACCAGACCATCAGACGAAGGCTTTCAACACAGGAAGAACAAAGATTCTGCTTCAAATCAAACTTCAACCAAGGTACAGTATAACAAGTAAAAAAAGAGAAAAATTAATTAATATTCTTCTTTAATGTTTAACCACCTATAAGCCTTAGAAAATAGCCTACAGAAGCATACCAAAATTGTGGCGCACCAAAAAGGATTGTAGAAAAACACAGAAATAATGCCATTTTTTCATTAATACAAAGACATTCAAATAACATAACATTTTCATTTTTATTTTATATCAGATACTGCGTCAAGAACATCGGACCAGGAGTTTCAACTGAGGACCACACCAGCGGACGAGGACTTTCAACAGAGGACCAGACCATTGGACGAAGGCTTTCAACACAGGACCAACAAAGATTCTGCTTCAAATCAAACTTCAACCAAGGTACAGTATAACAAGTAAAAAAAGAGAAAAATTAATTAATATTCTTCTTTAATGTTTAACCACCTATAAGCCTTAGAAAATAGCCTACAGAAGCATACCAAAATTGTGGCGCACCAAAAAGGATTGTAGAAAAACACAGAAATAATGCCATTTTTTCATTCATACAAAGACATTCAAATAACATAACATTTTCATTTTTATTTTATAACAGATACTGCGTCAAGAACATCGGAACAGGAGTTGGAACTGAGGACCACACCAGAGGACGAGGACTTTCAACAGAGGACTACACCATCGGACGAGGACTTTCAACACAGGACCAGACCATCGGACGAAGGCTTTCAACACAGGACCAACAAAGAATTTTGCTTGAAATCAAACTTCAACCAAGGTACAGTATAAAAAGTAATATCTATCATCTATCTCTTATTTGTCTTTTAGGGCCAATAATCTTTAACAATAAATACAAACTTCAATGTAAACTTAAAAAATAAATTGGCATAGTCCAAAAAAGTCTAAAAACACAGAATCTATACAATTTGTCATTGTAACATTCCAGTCCTAAACCCTAATTTAATTGCCATTTGACAAATTGAATAGTGCTGTAAATAAGGACATAACATCTTATTGAAAATACCTTTTTAGTTACTGAAACACTTGCTTTTGGATACATGTTTAATAAATAAAAATTTCTTTAAATAATTATCTGATGGCCTTATTTAGACTTTTATTCAATTGACCGCATTGAAATTGATTAAGTATAAAATGTTAACACACTATTGATAACTATTTGTCATGAAAAACAACTTAACATCTCAAAATAAACTAATGGTACATTATTTTATTTTTACAGATTAACATGGCTGATAACGAGAGTAAACAAGAAAAGAAAAGACGCCAAGCTAGAGAACGACGACAGAGAGCAGACAGCCAGCAGACACCGGAGAAGAAGGAAATTCGACGAGAAAAAGAACGCAAAAGAATTGCAAGCAAAAGACTGTCACTTGCAGAAATTAAAGATATGTCAAAAAAAACAACAAAGAAAATAAAGCATTTACAACCTGTTGCTCAAACATCAGATGACATTTTAACCGGAAAAAAGACAAGAGATACCAAAAAAAGCAACAAAGAAAACAAAGCATTTAGAACCGTTTCATGAAACATTACATGACATTTTACCTCAAACAATACAACATATACCAAGAAAAGCAACGAAAAAAACAAAACATTTAGAACCTGTTGTTGAAACATTATATGACATTTCACCTGATGAATATGAAAGTCAAAATCCTATATGCTTTGCAAATTGTCCTCTACTCAAGTCTTTAGCAGTAGAGGTTCATAGTTGTGGGGACATGACTACTCAATGTCAGTTTTGTGAGGCTTATTATTTTAAACAGGAGAGACCCAGAGATGGACAATTTATTAGTTGTTGTCAAAAAGGCAAGTTCAAACTTCCAGAAAGGAAAGAATTTCCAATTTATTTACAAAATATTATGACTGAACCTACTTTTCCAAACTACAAAAATTTTAAGACAAACATAAGATCCTACAATAGTGCCATATCCTTTGCATCCATGGGGGCAACATTAGCTGCTAATGTACCAGAACATGGTCCTTACTGTTTTAAAGTCCAAGGACAAATTTATCATCGCACTTCCCATTTACATCCAGAGGAAGGAAATAAAAGAAAATTCGCTCAACTATATGTCCTAGATACAATGGAAGCTGTTGACCAACGTATGCAGATGGAAGAAAATAAAAAATGCTTACCCACTGTTTTCATAGAGCTAAATAACATTATGGACAACAATCCCTACAGTAAAGCGTATAAAAAATTGGCAGAAGTAGAAAATGAACAACTACTTCATTCACAAACACATCAATTACCAATGCCGAAGGTTAATATGGTGCTTAAAAGAGACAGACATACTGATAAACGTCGTTATAACTTGCCAACAACACATGAGGTTGCAATGGTGTTTCACAATGATGAAGGAGAACCACCATTTCAAAGAGACATTCGAATATATCCTAGAAATGAGGACCAACCGTTTATTAATATGAGTATCTTAAGTCCAAATTTAGATCCAATGACATATCCCATCTTTTTCCCACACGGAGAAGCAGGTTGGCAACCAAAATTAACTCTTCCCAGTTACCCAAATGCTAAAGCCAGAATCCGAAATAATGTTTCTATGCTTGAATTTAAAGTAGCTCAAATTGCCATTCGCAATGTATTTAATCCAATTTTATGTGGTGGGAAACTAACACAACAATGGATTATTGATTCATATTTGCAAGTTGAGGCAAATAATTTAAACTTTATCAAATATCAACAAGATAAACTCCGTGTAGAACAATATTCTGGACTCATGGACTATGTTGCTGACGTGGCTACAAGCAGAGACATGACAGCTGGCAAAGCCATCATTTTACCATCTTCCTTTCAAGGATCTCCTCGGAATATGAGAGAAAGATACAATGATGCTATGGCTATTGTGACAAAATTTGGCAAACCCGATCTATTTGTGACATTTACATGTAATCCACAATGGCCAGAAATTACACTAAATCTACTTCTTGGACAAACTGCTTCAGATCGACCAGATTTAGTAGCCAGAGTTTTTAAGATTAAATTAAATGAATTAATACGTGACTTCACTATAAATCAGTTATTTGGCAAATGTCTTGCTTATGTATATACCATTGAATTTCAAAAAAGAGGCCTTCCACATGCACATCTTCTAATAATACTTCAAGAAAAAGATAAATTAGATACTTCAGACAAAGTGGATGCAGTCATTGTTGCTGAACTACCAGATCCAGAACTATATGGTAGACTATATGAGATTGTTACTCATCGCATGATTCATGGACCCTGTGGTGACCTTAATCCACAATCACCATGTATGGAAAATAATAAATGTTCCAAAGAATTTCCAAAAGATTATAGAGACAAAACCTATGCCAATTGTGATGGATATCCACTTTATAAAAGAAGAGAAGGAGATAGTGCCATTATTCGTGGAAAAAAAGTGGACAATAGATATGTAGTACCCTACAATCCACATTTACTCATGAAGTACAACGCCCACATCAACGTAGAAGCCTGCACTTCCATCAAATCCATTAAATATGTCTACAAATATATTTACAAAGGTTACGATGCAGCTACTGTAGTCGTCAAAAGTGCAGACAACCCTGAAAGTAGTGCGTTGGTACATGATGAACTTGCATCTCATGTAGATGCTCGCTATGTCAGTGCGCCAGAAGCTATGTGGCGGCTTTTAAAATTTGAAATGCATGATAGATCACATGCAGTATATAGGTTAGCAGTACATTTGCCACAACGACATTTAGTCTATTTCCATGCTGGAAATGAAATGAATGCATTGGCCCAAAGTGAAGATCGTCACACTACACTAACTGCATGGTTTGCATTAAATTCCACTGATGCTGAAGCAACACAATACTTATATATTGAAATTCCATATCACTATGTTTTTGTGAATGGATTATGGAGACCAAGAAAAACCAGAGGCAATAAAATTATTCCAAGAATTTACACAGTCAGTCCAAGAGATGTGGAACGTTTTTGCTTACGGATATTACTTTTAAATGTTCCTGGAGCACAAAGTTTTGAACACTTAAGAACTGTTAATGACATTGTATATGAATCCTTCCATTTAGCTGCAAGACATAGAAACTTACTCGCTGATGATACAGAGTGGGAAAGATGTTTAGAAGAAGCAGCACAATGTCAAATGCCACGACAGATGAGAGAACAATTTGCTTTTATTTGTATCTTCTCAAATGCTCCAAATGCATTAGCTTTGTGGGAGACTTTTAAAAGTAATATGGCTGAAGACTTTATGCGACGATACAATGAACCCATTGCACACTTAAAAGCGTTAATGGAAATCCAAGAAGTCTTTTTAACTCATGGATTAAGTTGTGCAAGTTTTAATTTGCCTGATCCAGGTCTTATAGATGACATTAACTTTGAAGACTATGACATTCAACTACAAGCAGAAAGAACAGAAGAAAGACTTGCAACTTTAAATACACTACAATTGCAAGCATTTCATGCCATTAAAAATGCTATAGATGATGACATGGTGACAGAGCGTTATTTCTATCTTGATGGACCTGGCGGATCAGGAAAAACATATTTGTACAATTTATTAATGAGTTCAGTACGAGCCCAAGGAAAAATAGCAATGGCGTTTGCCACTACTGGAATTGCTGCACTTTTATTAGAAGGTGGAAGAACTGTTCATAGTGGATTTAAACTGCCAGTGCCTATTTTAGAAAATTCTGTGTCAGATATTCGCATGACATCCTTACAAGCAAAGAAATTGAAGAAATGTAAATTAATTATAATAGATGAGGCCACAATGATGTCATGCTATGCTCTCCAATGTATTGACCGTTTGCTTCGTGAAGTCATGGAGAATACTTTTCCATTTGGTGGAAAGGTAATGTTGTTGGGTGGCGATTTCAGACAAACATTACCTGTCGTTGTACATGGAAATCGAACTGACATTATCGAAACATGTATAAAGTCAAGTATAGTATGGAAACATTTTACCCATCTTCAACTGCAACAAAATATGAGATCAGAAGGCCAAACTGATTTCAATGATTGGCTTATTAAAATTGGAGAAGGGAGAACAGAAAAAATACTACATTTACCTGATGACACTGTAGAGATCCCACCTCATATGATTTGTCAACAAGATATTATATCGGCTATATTTGAAGGGAGCATAAATAACGAAGAATATTCCGAGCTTGCCAACCAAGTCATACTGACGTGTAAAAATAAAGATGCATTAATCCTCAATAATGAAATCTTAAAAAAAATTTATGCACCACAAAGAAATTATCACAGTGCTGATTCTGTACTTGCTGATGACAATGAAAGTCAGGCTAACTTTTCAACTGAATTCATAAACTCTCTAACTCCTTCTGGAATGCCACCACATATTTTGCAGCTAAAGAAAGGTGCAATTATCATGTTACTGCGAAATATGAACCCCAAAAAAGGCCTATGCAATGGCACAAGATTAATTGTTCAACAATTAAAGGACCATTTTATAGATGCTGAAATTTTAACTGGGACCCATAAAGGAGAGAGAGTTTTCATACCAAGAATAGATTTAGCACCAAGTGAAAGTAGTCTCCCTTTTATACTTCAAAGAAGACAATTTCCCATTATTATGGCATTTGCCATGACCATTAATAAATCACAAGGTCAAACTTTCAAATCTGTGGGTATTTTCTTGGAAGAACCAGTTTTTGCACATGGTCAATTGTACGTTGCGTTGTCACGGTGCAAAAATCCACAGGCTATTAAAGTTTACATTGAAAACAATGAAAGTCAAGGTGATTTATTAGAAGATGGACGTATTTTTACTAAAAACATTGTCTACTATGAAGTACTATAACTTTGAAGGATACAAATTAACGATGCCAAGATTTTTTTAAAGCATTGCAAAATACATAACAATTGGTTGTTTAATTCAGTCATAATTAATGGAAGTCATGTTTATGAATGATTTGCCTCACAAAATACTTGCCTTGCATAGTTAGTAAAAATTATGTTAAAATGTTAAGTCACTATGTTAATGTTTCTAATGTTACAAGTTTAAAAAATATATTTTCAAGTTATTTCATTCAACAGATTACAAAGTGGATGTTAACAGGTCAAGCACCTTTTAAGTCACAATGTAAATATTGTCTGTTATCTTAAGATTACTACCTACATTAATGTTTATCGCCAGTTTATGTGCTCAGTAATAAATTACTTTAATTACGTACGTTTTAAGAACAGTTTTACTGTATGCCTTCCTCTACATTCAATGTATATTCAAGTTAACAATTATTGTGATAGAAATTGAATTTTAATACTGATTAATTTAAATGTCAATTGTTTTTACATTCAAATGTTAATACTTTTAATAAAAAATTAGGTTACAAAATGTATTCACTATGTTCCTGTTTATAATGTTCAAAATTATACAAATGTTTTGTTAACTTCTAAACTTACATAAAAAATAAAGTTCAAGTTTAAAAATATATACTTTGATGGTTATTGCTTACATATAGTTTAAAATTCATGTTAAAATTCGCAACGTTTAAAGAAGGGTTTTTACTTTTTGCTTTCCTATTCATTCAATGTATATTAAAGTTAACAATTCTTCAGATACTAATTACATTTTAAAAAACCATTACATCAACATTTTACAAAAGTACACGTTCATATTAAAATACTTACAAGTGTCAAAAATATATGTTAATAACTAAACAACTTGACAAACATATACATCACATTGCCGTCATTTTTTGACGGGCAAGTCGCTAGTAATAATAATAATAATAATAATAATAACAATAACAATAAGCTAGTCAAAAGTAACCATTTATTAACCACTAGCAATATGAATGATCATGGTCTTAAGCTTAAAATACATATTTAGTTTTGCACCTTTGCAAAAAATCATTTTTCAACATCATAGTTTTAAAATTAACTTTATACTCTCAGATTTTTCACATGTTTAAAATGAAGGAAAATTGTAATCATAAATTCTCTAAAAACACCACATTTTGTATAGAAAACCCAATATGAATACAGGCAGTCCCTGGGCTACACACGACCCAACTTACAAATGACCCCAACTTAAGAACAGGCTCCTAATGCTTTTTGTTTGAGCTTTTTTATGTTCTGTTTGTTTGAATTAAAAAGGCACAATAGTTTCTGTAACTTATTATTACAATTTAGAGGTATTATTACTACACTGTTTTATTACCACATAAGCCATTAAAATATTATTGATCAAAGTTACATACAAATCCGACTTAATAACGGTCTCAGGAACCAATCTCATCCTTAACCCGGGGACCACCTGTATATAGATGTCCAAATATGGGCCAGTGTAGTAGCAACAACTTCACTTCTGAAAAAAAAAAAAAAAAAAAATACCCTTACTGATTACTTATTGTTCTTAAAAGCTATGTAATTTTTGTGTGTTGACCAGCAACAGAAGCCTAAACATTAAACATAACATTTAATAAGTTACTATCTGTTTATATCATCTAATGAAAAAACAGACGCACATGAATTACAGTACCAAATGGGAATAGTTAGCTAACGTCAACAGTGACAACGATAATCATTAGTGGCTAGCCTAATCATACTGGAAGGTGTAGTGATCCACAGTGTATCATCGTTGCACCGGGGGAATTACAGCACTTTATCCATAGCAACTACAACTTGCGTAAATTTATGTTAGAGATTAACTCTCTCTAATTTTCAACTGAGACACAAAAGCACAATAGTGGGATTATTATTGGTGTTGCCAAGACACATACAAAAAAATAAACACACAAAAACCATCTACATATGGTTTGCTGGTGTAACATTGCCTGCAAAAACATAATACGTTTTAACTTCAAAATTCACACATATAAAAATTGCTTTTTGACTTCTCTCTCGAAAGCTTGTCGCTTTATTATGAATACGTTTGTCCAATAACAAAGGTATCACTATTCACTGCAATACTCTGATTATTAAACTAGATTACTGGACATTCACGGCTACCTCACTTATATATAGTGGATATAAAAAGTCTACACACCCCTGTTAAAATGTCAGGTTTCTGTGCTGTAAAAAAATGAGAGAAAGATAAATAATTTCAGAACTTTTTCCACCTTTATTGTGACCTATAAACTGTACAACTCAATTGAAAAACAAACTGAAATCTTTTAGGTAGAGGGAAGAAAAAAAAAAGAAAAGAAAAAGAATGTGGTTGCATAAGTCGGCACACCCTCTTATAACTGGGGATGTAGCTGTGTTCAGAATTAAGCAAACACATTCCAAATCGTGTTAAATAGGAGTCAGCATACACCTGCCATCATTTAAAGTGCCTCTGATTAACCCCAAATAAAGTTCAGCTGCTCTAGTTGGTCTTTCCTGAAATTTTCTTAGTCGCATCCCACAGCAAAAGCCATGGTCCACAGAGAGCTTCCAAAGCATCAGAGGGATCTCATTATTAAAATGTATCAGTCAGGAGAAGAGTACAAAAGAATTTCCAAGGCATTGGATATACCATGGAACACAGTGAAGACAGTCGTCATCAAGTGGAGAAAATATGGCACAACAGTGACATTACCAAGAACTCCCTCCAAAATTGATGAAAAGACGAGACGAAAACTGGTCAGGGAGGCTACCAAGACGTCTACAGCAACTTTAAAGGAGCTGCAGGAATATCTGGCAAGTACTGGATGTGTGGTACATGTGACAACAATCTCCCATATTCTTCATATGTCTGGGCTATGGGGTAGAGTGGAAAAACGAAAGCCTTTTCTTACGAAGAAAACATGCAAGCCAGGCTACATTTTGCAAAAACACACCTGAAGTCTCCCAAAAGCATGTGGGAAAAGGTGTTATGGTCTGATGAAACCAAGGTTGAACTTTTTGACCATAATTCCAAAAGATATGTTTGGAGCAAAAACAACACGGCACATCACCAAAAGAACACTATACCCACAGTGAAGCATGGTGGTGGCAGCATCATGCTTTGGGGTTGTTTCTCTTCAGCTGGAACTGGGGCCTTAATTAAGATAGAGGGAATTATGAACAGTTCCAAATACCAGTCAATATTGGCACAAAACCTTCAGGCTTCTGCTAGAAAGCTGAACATGAAGAGAAACTTCATCTTTCAGCATGACAACGACCCAAAGCATACATCCAAATCAACAAAGGATTGGCTTCACCAGAAGACGATTAAAGCTTTGGAATGGCCCAGCCAGAGCCCAGACCTGAATCAGATTGAAAATTTGTGGGGTGATCTGAAGAGGGCTGTGCACAGGAGATGCCCTCGCAATCTGACAGATTTGGAGTGTTTTTGCAAAGAAGAGTGGGCAAATCTTGCCAAGTCAAAATGTGCCATGCTGATAGACTCATACCCAAAAAGACTGAGTGCTGTAATAAAATCAAAAGGTGCTTCAACAAAGTATTAGTTTAAGGGTGTGCATACTTATGCAACCATATTATTATTTTTATTTTTTTTCTTCCCTCTGCCTAAAAGATTTCAGTTTGTTTTTTAATTGAGTTGTACAGTTTATAGGTCAAATTAAAAGGTAGAAAAAGTTCTGAAATGATTTATCTTTGTCTCATTTTTCTACAGCACAGAAACCTGACATTTTAACAGGGGTGTGTAGACTTTTTATATCCACTATATATATATATACATATACATACACACATATATATATATATATATATATATATATATATATATATATATATATATATATATATATATATATATACATATACATATACATATACATATACATATATATATATATATATATATATATATATATATATCGTGCAATTACTTATTACTCCGTCGCATTGTGCAATTACATTTTTCCGGTTTAACACAGGGATCACAAAGATATGGAGTTGGAAGGGAAATCAGTAAAAATCATGACAGGAAGTGCCCTTAAATATATGTGTAACAATAAAAGACTATAAAATACACATTCATATGCGCGCACACACACACACACAAGCTCAGGAGAAATATGTATTGGAAATGCTTGTTCCAATTACCGTACATTGCATTTCACTGCTTGTGAGCTTAAAAATGTGTATTTTATAAGTTTTTATTGTGTTACACATATATTTAAGGGCACTTTCTGTCATGATTTTCACGGATTTCCAGCTCAATATCTTTGTGATGTCTGTATAAAACGGAAAAATGCAACTGCACATTGCGACTGAGTAATAAGTGATGTGATGACAAGGATATTGAGCTGGAATGGAAATCATGACTGAAAGTGGCCCTAAATATATGTGTAACACAATAAAAACTTATAAAATACAAATTTTTATGCACACTTGCAGTGTAATGCAATCTAATTGGATCCAATGCATTTCCAAATGTGTGTCTTCTCCTGCCTTAAATCTAGTGGCCAGATACAGCATTAAAGTACCAGACTAGGGTATCTAATTGCAACATTCCGTATATAAGATGGTCCCGCTATTTTAGGCTTAAAAAAAAAATGGTAAAAAATACTGTCTTATGCACGGAAAGATACGGTATGTTAATGCATTGTATGTTTGGAGTTTTATAAACAAAAGTACAGAACTTTAATAGTGGGCATTAAACATTAATAGAAACCAGCAGTAACCAAACTGGCAGCAGAACTGATTTACTCAATTTTTTGCACCCCAAGCAAAAATGAATAAAAATGATCATGCATGTGGCACAATAGAACATCTATATTAATAAAAGATGCAAAGTATAGTTGGGTGTATATTTAGCGAGGGGACAGAATATTACAATTATATTCTGAGGGGGGCAAGTGTGGGCTTCAGTGGGATTTTCTCATTGTAGGTTATGGCTCACCAATTTACTATAGGCAATAAAGAATATTCTTAATATACAATTGCATGCATACAAACATCCATGTTGTACATCTGTTATTTTGAACAAGTTTTGATAATTGACTTTTTTTTTTTACCATGAATTGAACATTATATATATATATATATATATATATATATATATATATATATATATATATATATATATATATATATATATATATATCTTGTTTTAAACATTACTAAATGTTCATATTATACATAAAAACTACAAAATATTGTAGATATACAGGTTTGCTCCAATGTCAGAATCTCCCGCTCAACTTGGAATTTGACACAGTGTCAAGTTCAGCCAATCAGTGTTGAGGGAATTATTTATCTGTATAAAAAATGTACTGGTACTGTCTCCTTCCTTGCAATTTGTGGGATATCAGGACCTACAAGCACTATTTTACTTAGAATACTTCATTATTACAAAGGCAGTCTGAAAAGTGGAGCTGGAAAAGTTAAAATTGCACACTCAAAAAAGCACTATTCAAAACAGATACTAGACAAATTTGAGTTCCACAAGCATAAAATACTAATATATATATATATATATATATATATATATATATATATATATATATATATATATATATATATATATATATATATATATATAAATAATAGTACATAATACATCACTTTTGTAGCACTTGTGATATTTGGCTAGAATCAGTGCTTTTCCATTGCAGGACATAAGGTATGAAACTGTTAATTCTGCTTCTACTTAATTCATTCTTTTTTATTCTATAACTGTAAACAAGTCCTTCTTCCCATAATAAAAATTGTTCTGGAGACTGGACTCAAGGTTAACAACACTTTATTGATTGCTCAGAAGTGTACAATATGGAGATGATGTAGTCAAGGATAATTATGATAAACAAACTTGACCTGTGCGCACTATTGCAATAATGGAACTACCGTATATATGCAGTCCATGCTTTCAGAGCGTGATCTGTACATGTCTAACTATTAATTGATCTACTAATATAAATAATTGTTTATTGGTCTAGAGAGGAGTGTTGGTGGGATGTACAATTTCCTATTTATGGGAAATACTATAAATACTTCTGTTTATGTTTTGTCGTCAGTCAGCAGCAAACATAGTAACTTTTTTTTCTGTTGCGGATCCACGCGTGTGCAAAATAAACTAAAGAAAATCAGAGGCCTCTGTGTTCTGGTATCATGACTGGGTTTTGGAGTAGAATGTCGGGTTTGTGGATATGTTTTTCCACAACAAGGGATTAAAAATAAATAAAAAGAAAAAAAATCTATTACTATTTAATGTATTTGAATATAGTGTTTTACTACATATATAAAATGGTAGATTTAAATCTATACACTTGAGTTCTCCGTTTATATTTTTATATCAATACAAATTAAGCCTTTGATAAATTCCCTTTTAAGATACAGATGATATTTTAGGGCACCATTTATTTCTGACCTTTCCTTTCTCCTGATCTTGGTGGCACATTTACCTCCATAAACCACGCATATAATTGCTACAAATGGCCAACAAAAAAAAAAAAAATATCCTAATGTAATACTAGAGATATTTCATGATTATTGCAGAAACACGTAGCACTTTGACATTTAATCAGACACTAATGGCTTGTAAACAAAATGACATGCAATGTCTCCCCATTAGTGTTGATAATTGGCATTCGTGACTGATGCCATTTACCAATGCTAAATATGAGATAAAGTTCACTTTCCAGAAAAGGGTTTTGTTCAAGTTATTTTGTTAATTATATGGATTATTTTATATACAAAAAACGGTAAAGATCAGAAACTACATCTAGACCTAGATAAAGATCTCTTATTGTAATTATCTGTTTCAGACTTACAACATTTACACAAATGCTTTCAAATTTTGTTTACTGGTCTTTGTACGGTGAAGGACTTTGATCTCGGTTTCACCCACAATAAGCTTAATAAATCTATGGTCAATAGCGTTATTACAAAATATGCAGCATCAGTCAGCAGACAGCCCTACACGGATGAGATCCAAAAGTTTGTAACCGTACTGTGTATGGGTAGGTCTACCATCCTCTGCTGTGTACAGAAACAGCATGCCTATAAGTACAAGGCAAAAACAATTTTAAATACATTGCATAAGAATGGGGGGCCCTGTCTTTGTGCTTAAAATCAAACAAACATACAGTGCTTTCCCTAAAGAATGTTACAGGACTGAAAACTTACAATCTAAAAAAAGTATGGGCACAGTACAGAAGGTTGATATATGCGTTGTGCATAATATGGCTGAAGGTGATGTATAGATGGAGAAGAGGGGGCCCAAGGCTGAACCTTGGGGTATGTCCAAAGTTAGAGGGCAAAGCAAAGAAGAGGAGCCAAAGAAGGAGACACTAAATGTTTTACCTTCAAGGTGTGATGTGAACCATGAGAGAGTACTGTCACCAATGCCAAGAGAGTGGAGAATTTGGATAAAAAGAGTGTGGTCAACTCTTTCAAAGGCAGCAGAGAGATCCAGGAGAATAAGAATAAAGAAGTGATCGTTTCACTTGGCGGTGAGCAAGTCATTGACTTTTGGGAAGTTGGAAGCTAGATTGAAAGGTGTCAAGGAGGGAGTTGGAACATACAAATGTGCCCATTTTTTTTTCTCATCTCAAATACATGTTTAAGAAATAGGATATACTGGGATGGTTAGATCTTAATAAACAGTCAACTTAAAGAACATGTATTTGGCTTTTAATGAGTGTAGCCACACTCTGGTAAGCAACGATTATGTGATTTTTGACTCCTGTAGTGACACAGTTTACTCGAGTGTCCGCATGAATATGAAACGACAACATGGTAGGAGAAATCTACACTAGGCGCTTGTGCACTTTTTCACACTTTTGAATTCCAAGAAAAATTAATGGACAATGTTACACTAGGCTCTCACCCGGAATGACTGCAGTAGTATAGGAGTTATTTAGCAGCAATTAACACCAGTTTGGCTTTATATTAAAAATCGGTGTTAAGAGTATAATTACACATATTTACTGTATATTCATCCTTCGTACACCTCCATTTGCAGCACGTGTGGGAGGTCCACTCTTAGCGCTAGCATGGTTTTGGATCCCTTTGTTATATGGTTCTGACTGCCATGTTATGTGTATGATATTGCATGATTTGGTTACTGTATGTATGGTTATTTTGGATGCAATGTTGATTATTACATGTATGTGGAGAGGGGGAGCCATATCCATCAAACTGCTGGTCTGTCGCTAGGGTAGCTAATGAAGTATAGGGATGGGGCTCCAGGCAAAAGGGAGAAGAGATCGAGAGATACTTGACATAAGCAGGTCATTCATAACCGAAATAAGTTGACAGACATGAGTATATCCCTAGGAGATCAGATTAAAAGGGACAGGGGCCTAAGCAAGGGCAAGAAAAGCAGGTCATGTAAACAGAGTGTCCCCAGCACGGTCTTACTTGAAGTACCACTGTAAGGTCAACAACCTATGATAAGTGAACTTGCCCCGATAATTAGGTAACTGCGTCACAGGGATAGATTAAAGATCTAACATCTTGATGGACAGGTGCCCCACTTGAACCTAGGGAGGATCCCTGCTGTACCAAAGGATGGGGCCAGCTGTGACCGGCCAGCAGATTATCAGAGAAATGTATAAATAAGTTTGAACTTGCATAACCTTATTTGCGAGTCTCAGTCTACGAGTTAATCCTAATGTTTCATTGGGATTATTGCCATTGATCCACCTCGGTAACTATTACTGCCCGGTATTCTGTCTGGCTGGTGGAGCTCCTCAAGTGATTATCCTTCAACTGGCCCATCTCCTGCTAACAGAGCCTTATGATACAGTTGGGTAGGTTTGGACAAGGTCCTTATCAAGCACAATATAGCAACGCTCATTTGCTCCGCCCACTTCCTATCGATTGGTTGCCCAGTCTCCATGACAATGGAGATGCTAAATCCATCGTTCTGGTGCCACATTGCCAGCACATAACACCAACACCTTTAAAAGGAGATTTCCAAACAATGACATTCTTCCAAATCGCTATACACACACACACACACATAACCCTCCCTTTCTTGCCAAATTAATTTCTTGCAAATATTAAGTGGTATATCGGTTTATTGTGTATGCGGATACTTTTAGAAAGCCCAAAACACTGCTTTTACTCAGTGTGAGAAGTTATTGTCAAGGAAGAAAACCATTTAAAAAATGTGCCTAGTGGTTTAGTTTGTTGAATTACAAGGGTGTATACAAATCAATATTGTTCAAGGGCAGTATTAAAAAACTTGCTCTTGTACATAACATTTTTTTTGTTTTATAAGGGTTCCACTATATTTTAACAGATCAATTTTCAAAAAATAAATAAAGAAATAAAGAACAATTTTGTTATGCATCCAGTTGCTTATGCTTTCAACATTACCTTTATATTACAATTTGCTTTATTTGCTTCAAAAATGAGCCCTGGAAAGGATACAAAAAATATAATTGTAGAAAGATAGCTTTGCAACAAAGCCAGGACAAAGGCAAAAAAAAATGCAAACAGATTTTACTACAAAAACAACATATCTTAAGTGCATCTCTCAATTCCCATGACCCTTTAAAAATTTAACGGGCAGCCCTAACTAGGATCCAACAATAAAGACATGTTTAAAATGTCTGTCTTTTAAAAAGTATTCCTCAGGTCTGACCGAAGCTAAAATATTTGTAAACCCTGTTCCAATTGCTGTTTGTACGTATTGTATAATCTTAGCAACATTTTTATCAGGAGGATGACCTGGAATTATTGCAATATAACTTTGCACATAGAATAACTCTGAAAAGCACATATTCATGCTTTTTCCACACTCTATCATTGAATATATTATATATATATATATATATATACACATATATATATATATATATATATATATATATATATATACACATATATATATATATATATATATATACACATATATATATATATATATATATACACATATATATATATATATATATATATATATATATATATATATATATATATATATATATACACACACACACACACGTACATATACACACACACACACATACATATACACACATACATATACACACATACATATTATATATATATATATATATATATATATATATATATATATATATATATATATATATATATATATATATATATATATATATATATATATATATATATATATATATATATATATATATACATACATACATACATACATACATACATACATACATACATACATACACACACATATACATACACACATATATACACATATACATATACGATTGCAATTGAAAGGTTTTGTGATGGTACACAAACAGCCAGACCTCAAGCTCTGCTAGTGAGACCCTGAACATCCACCAGGATTCCATCGGACACCAGCCAACTGGACCTACGTGGAGGGCTGTAACAATTGGTAAATGATTCTTAGAGATCAAGTAGAATAGATCGACTCTTATTTATTGAATAACTGATTTTCAGTGCAGTGAGAAAAAAAGAAAAAAAAAGGAAGTAAATCAATAAATAAAACAGCCCCATACCCCCTCAGATAATAGAACTGGATCAGAAGACCCACAGGAACATCAATTGTTCCACCCAGGACTAGCTAATCAGGGACATTTAGAGTCAACAGGTCTACTTGCAAAGCCCCTAGCAAGACGATGCCTGGGAGTCTACAGATATACATGACCTTCCCTCTGTAGAGTCTCACACAATTTACAGATAGCAATAGTTTCTAAGGTACAAAAATCAACGGATTCGCAGTAAATAGATCAAATGCTTTGGATTCCAGGGCAGGGCCCATTTGGCCCAGTTGAGACCAGATTCTGCCCAGAACACAAATGGCTAAAAATAAAATATGCAGATGTCTACTACAAAAAGTACTATAAAAAGAGTCTTCATAGAATTACTGGCAACTTGCACCAAATCAGTTTAGTCACAAATGTCCTGACAATTCTGCTGGAGGGGGCAAGAGAACACGCCACATATTCCCATTAGCTGATCACTGGTGTTAAAAGTTCGGCAAAGGAAACACATTTCAGTTTCTCTCTGGGTCCAGGTCCCCTGGCTCCTTATCGGCACTCTGTGTGTGCAGATCAAATATGTTTTTTTATTAAATTACACAATTTAAAAATCTAGGGAAGAGAGCCGTTCCTGGGATTATTTGAGAAGCCAATAACCAGCAAAAAGCACTAAAAAATGTTCTTTACTGTAATGTATCCCTTGCATAGAGAAACATCTCTTTAGAGCTTACAAAGGGGTTATTACAGGCAAAATACACTGGGACAAACCCATTGAGCCAATACCAGCAATAAATATAAAAAAGCCCAGTTGTAGAGTAGGTACTTAACTAGTACATTAATGAAAGACAATTTTGACTTTCACTGGTTGATTCAAAAATTAATACAGGGTTTTACAGTACATTTTAAATAATGATTTTTACAAATACTGGTTAATTCAGAATTTTATGAAATATTGCAGATTATTCACTTGTTATCACACAACCACTAACATGTGAAGGGCACAAGTGAACTAAAAGAGGTTGCTCTCAGAGTGGGTTATCATGTCCATAGACCTCACCTATTAAGGATAGTTTGTTCTAGGACTCCGCACCTCTATTTTGGTTTGATTGTTTACACTTGCAAAATGGTGACAGGTACTAAGGGGATTTTGCAGTGTAAACTCTTCATACAAAGTATATACCCTTGGGAGACCCAAAGGCTTCCTCTTTAATGTGAGGTCTGTAATCAGCAAAGGTGTAATCTCAATGTCATTTTTGCACACACTGTTGTATGGAGTTATATATTTGTGTCTATAGATTTAAAAAATAATTGAATTTGGGGAGGTGGCGATTGTGAGCTTTTCTGGCATAACCGTTATTGCATGGTTAGCAGGTCACCAAGATTTACCACACATTTTAAAAATGGCAATTAAGGTTACAAAGTAATGGAATTTACCATAGAAAAGCGCATATTTTTTTTTAAAAATGGAAAGAGGCAGGATATAGTGATGCAATATACTACATGTATACAACCAGTCCGTAACAGATTCATAGAAACAGATTCATAGAAACAGAATCGTGACCAAGCAATCCCCACTTTATTTCACGGATAAACTACACTTTATATCAAATATATTGTTGTGGATCTTGCGATATTGGTGACGTTTGTGAAGTTGGTGTACGGCGCACGACAGGCTGCATGAGCGCCAAAGGCTCTTATCTGCGAAGCGAGCCGTGTACAGCTTACGACTTAGGCTGGACGAGCCCCGCAGTGAGCGTCGAAGGTGATCAGTGCAAAGCAGGAAAGTTGAAGTACACCTGGGAGAGGCTCCCAATGACAACCGAAGGCACTCCGCACTAGGCTCACGATGAGCGCCAAAAGGTGCTCAGAGGAGCAAAAGCCTCACATTGTGTGGCATTGCCAGCCTCACAATTTTAATCCCATCATTTTTGACGAGCAAGTTCCTAGTTTAGTTTATATTTAGCAAGAGTTGTGGGTGTTCTCTAGTGGTTCTAGCAGATGTTTTGCGTGTACTCTTATGGTTTATAAAATGTGTGCTATAGATCTATAGAGTCAGAACAGTTTCTCAGCTATTACTAGAGACTTCTGTACAGCAATATCAGATATTGTTGTGGGATCACTTGGTGAGCCACAATAGGTCCGCTCCAATTGGCAAGAACGCATATATGATTTACTCATTGGTAAATTAAAACCGTAAAAACACTTTCTCGTAACTAAAATATATATTATCCGCTGTTTAAACATATTTATAAAAACTAACTAAATTAAGCGGATTAGCAGTGAATTGATCAAATCCTTTGGATTCCAGGGCAGGGCCCATTTTGCCCTGTGATTCAAAACTGACCCTGGTAATATATAAAATGCTGATTCTTTCAAAAGTAAAATTTGTTATTAAAAGTCAAAATGGGGTTTAATGGGTTCCTCGGTACCCATCAAAAAGTAGTATATATTATTATGAGAAGATATTTTAAATTTAAAAATGTTTCCTGCTTTAAAATGTCAAGTTCCATATAACTTACCGTAAGCTACTTTTGTATTAATAGATAACTCTTCGTTAAATTCCCTATGTAAAAGTTATGAGACTTGCTTAGTTTTCCAGTTACTTTATGTGTTTGAGAATAAAACTTTCCATTTTAGGTTGTATTTGTGTTAAACACTAAGGCCCTCATTCAATTGCATTTTGGCCAATTGAATAGGGCTCTAAATAAGCACATAACATATATTTTTGAAAGAAGTTTTTAGTTAGTAAGCATCTATCCAAAAGCAAGGTTTTCACTAACTAAAAACTTATTTAAAAAAATATGTTATGTGCTTATTTAGTGAAAACCTTGCTTTTGGATAGATGCTTACTAACTAAAAACTTCTTTCAAAAATATATGTTATGTGCTTATTTAGAGCCCTATTCAATTGGCCAAAATGCAATTGAATGAGGGCCTAAGAAGGCAGTGCTGATAGGGTAAAAAATTGAAGAACCTGCTCAAGAGCCAATCAAACTTCAGCCGAGTTCTTAACTGCAATAGTTATGTTAATTTTTCTGTGTTCTTCAGCTGCTCACATGACAATATTTGGCAAACTTGTAGCATTAAAAAGGCAAGTGCTAAAACTTCTATAGATCTGAACTTTCATAAAAGAGCAATATAGATATATGCAAAACTTCTCATTTTAATACCACCTGTTTTTAAAATTTTTTATATATATATATATATATATATATATATATATATATATATATATATATATATATATATATATATATATACACATATACATATACATATACATATACATACACACACACACATACACACACACATATATACATATATATATATATATATATATATATATATATATATATATATACACACACACACATATACACACACACACACACCATGTGTAAAAATAAGTGTGTTCTTGATCATCACCACTATAATTAAAGGCATATTTAAGTTTTCGGGATTATGAATTCATCAGATAGGAGGAGAATCAGAGTATGAAAACATTTTTGCATGAAAAAAAAATACCAAAACAAACATTATACTTAGCCCAAAGTTTGCTAAAGCAGTTAATTTACAGCATCAACACCCCCAGAAATTCCTGCTAACATTAGCATAAAATTCAATTGCCCAATCAAAAGGCAGCTAATACATTGTATGAATCAGTAACGGCAGTTTGTGCAGGAAGGAATCATGGGATGCGAAAGCACCCTGCACTGCTCTGTAGATTTCTGTAATGGGCTGCGGCCGACTTGAAGGTTAGTACAGGGTTAAAATATGCCCCCAATGGTTCTATTGGGAGGTTCACTGTGCCTATGTTTCTATTGGGAGGTTCAATGTGCCTATGTAAGAAGCTCTGTGCGTGTGGAAAACAAAAATAAATGTATTTATTTAAATAAAATAAATCTGTATGTGTATAGAATGAATCAATGTAAAGTGTTTGTCTGATATAAGCAGCATGTGTTAGATTAGATAGAAAACAGGGAAACTGATATATCTTTAACACTAATTTTATGAAGAAGCAGAGGTAGCAAGGGTCAAATAAAATTAAAAAAATACATGCCTTAATTGTTTTTGATTATACATCCAATTATCCTTCCTAAAATAAAAAAATTAAAACTTTGCTTGCCATCTTTGCTCCAGAAAGTATTTAAAACTAGTTTGAAAGCGAATGGATTTCTGAGTTGTAGTCATAAATAATTTATCTAGTTTCAGTGCACTAAAGTCTGAAAGATCGCTCTGGCTTCTACCCATGTTTCCAGTATGTGACTTTAGAATAAACACAGCTGGGTGCTCAAAGTTAGGACAGAGCTGTACTGCTGCTCATAGGTTAAGTTAGCAGACGTCATCAAGATAAGAAATGCAGACTCAGAACAAGCTCTGCATGGTTCTCAAGCAAACTCCTGCTGATTAGTATTTTGGCTTCTTTATTCATTGACTCACGTATTGAACTTTACAAAGTCCACCTGAAAAGTCTTTCACTCACAATTAACTTTTCTAATATAAAATTAAGAAAGCAGAATAGGGGAGCACAAAAGGCATTTTAATATATAGAGATAGATATATAGATAGATAGATAGATAGATAGATATTCCCTGCAGTCAAAAACACATGTAGACTAAAAAGTACATGTTGGCCTAAATCAACCCAAGATAGTAGAACAAAACAAGGCTTCACTGCCACAATTTATTTTTTCTAGCACTTTCGTTAAATGCACCGGTCTCTTAAACTTGGCTACTTCTGTCAACTGCTTGCCTATTACATAGTTAGATAGTAATTAAGGTTGCAAGAAAAAAAAAAATCTTTAGTCCATCACGTTCAACCTTTTTAGATCTCTGACATGCAATATGCAGATTAGTTGTTTATTGATCCAAAGAAAGGCAAACAGAAAAAAAAAAAAAACTTTGAAACTTTGCAAATTGCCCAATTGCCACAAAAAGAAGGGGGGGGTGGGGCCTTCCGTACCCCAGATACTAGCTATCTGACTCCTCCCTGGATTGGTACTCCCTCTCTAATAATCCAGGATAGACCTGAATGCCCTTTTTACTCGAAAATATATCCAACCCATTTTTAAAGTTATGTATCGAATGCTCTGTCAACCCCTCCTTTGGTAGAAAATTCCAAAGTTTAAATCACCCTTACTGTGAAAAACCCTTTTCTTTCTTTAAGATGGTATCTTTTATTTATAACCTCAAAAAGATGCCCTCTTTTTAATTGAAAACCTCTAGGCACAAAAAAGTTCACTTGATAAAGCCTTATATTGACCCTGAATAAATATTCATATGAAGGTAATTATATCCCTTCGCCTTTTTCTAGAACAAATACGTTTGTCTCATTTGGTAAGTCTTTCTTCATAACTTCCACCTATTAGTTTTGCTGCCCTCCTCTGTACCTTTTCCAGCTCTAAAATGTCCTTTTTATGTAGTGTTGCCCAAAATTGTTTTTTTTATTCCAAATGAAGGCGTAATAGGGATTTGTATAGTGGCAGAATTATATTTGCTTCCCTTGCTTCTATATCCTTCCTAATACATGCTAATATTGTATTTGCCTTTGATGCTGCTGCTTGGCATTGAGCACGTCTACCTAGGTGGTTATCCAGAAGTACTCCCAAATCCCTTTCAATATCTGATACCCCTAGATTTGCTCCATTAAGATTATAAACTGAATAGGCTATTTTTCCTTCCCAGATACATAACTTTACTTTTATTCGTATTAAATATCATCTGACTTAGATGCCCATTCTTCTAATTTATGCAAATCCCTTTGTAGGGAAAGTACATCATTATCAGATTTAATTACCTTGCACAACTTCGTGTCAGAGGTAGGATTGGAGTGTGTTGTCTCCATTTTCACCGATATGTCATTAATAAATATGTTAAAAAGGAGAGGACCTAATACTGAACCCTGAGGAACCCCACTTACAACATTAATCCAATCTGAGTATGTTCCATTTACATCGACCCTTTGCTTCCAGTCTTTTAGCCAGTTCTCAATCCATGAGCAGATATTTATTGCAATTCATGTATCCCTTAGTTTGCACAATAGTCTCCCATATTGCACTGTATCAAAAGCCTTTGCAAAATCCAAAAAGACTATATCCACAGAGTTGCCTTGATCCAAGTTTAGTAACCTCACATGACATATATCCCTCAAATCCATGTTGACTACTACTTATAATCCTGTTTAAATAGACATATTCCTGTATGCTATCCCTTCTTAACCCTTCTAAACGTTTTCCCACTAAAGAAGGCTCACTGGTCTACAATTTCCTGTATTTGTTCTTGCTCCCTTCTTAAGTATAGGCACCACCTCTAAGTCTGTGTGTGGGAAACGACAACAGATGTGTGGGTAGCCCCGCTCAAAATAACTCAGGATCACAAATGTCTTATTTACAGTAATAACAGCAAGTCTTAGGTGTACATTTTTAGACAGCTGAATACAAGACTCTATGGGCCTCATTCTATTATCGTCCGCAGCCGCAAGGACTGGCCGCAAGCTATTCTGCTATTCTATTCCCCTCCGGCCGGGGATTCCGGCAGGCTTGCGGCCGGCGCCTTGCTATCTCTTGCGGCCGTTCGCGCCGGAGGAATGCCTTTGATCTAAAACGTCCGCAAGGAAATCGGCCGTAAGAAAATCCTATTTGCAATTCTATTGCTCCGGGAACCCTCTCTGCAAGGCTAAAAGCGAGCCGCAGCTTACTTGCAGGAAAGAGGTCCCGCTAGCACCAATTAAGCACGAAATATAGCCCAAATAAAGCCATCCTGCACTTTGAGAAGACTATAAAGTGATTTTAGGTGTTAGCAAAAATAGCACAAATTTCCCCTATACTCAAATCCGTAAAATATATATTTTTTAATATATGTCAAATATGCATGTAAAAAGACCATAGGGCTTGGAGCACCTCAGACCTGGCCACGCTGCGGCCGGAAAATAAACAGTTAATGTAAACTCGGATTTGGGCTGATGTGCAAGCTTGAGAGTGGGTTACTATTAATCCTCATGTCCCCCAATATGATCCCTAGCATTTACAGAGCTGTACAGTGCCGTCTTGAATTTATTTTTGACTTTAAAGATTTCTGAGCTTACGGCCGGTTCCAAGATATGCGGCCGGCCGTAAGGGGAGATGCTTGCGGGGCCGTATAATAGAATTGCGAGTTAACAGAACCCCTGCAAGGAATCGCAGCCTTACGGCCGATTTACGGCCGATAATAGAATGAGGCCCTATATGGGTGTATGAGTGTAATGTTACCACCTATATAGAAACCAACAGTCTACACATCATATATGGTTATAAGTTGAAATTTAGAGAGGGTGGACCACAATATGATATAAAAAGCCAAGAATCTATGGCACCCAGCAAAAGCACCGGCTGGCCCAGGTTGAAGGAGCCTCCATGCAGTCCAGAGGCATGTGTGCCAGCTGAGCCCAGCTGAGCAAAGCCTGATCCTGAATTTCTAAAAACTGAAGTGGTATTATCCTGTATCTTTATATTACATAATGTAGAATTCATATCAGTATTATATTTGTAAATATTGTCTTGCTACTTCTTGTCTGTTATCCGTTTTGTCTAAAAACCCATTGTGGAACTGTATGTTCATTTATGTAAAATATATCCTTTTTAATTAACTTATTGGTATGCTTGTTTATGGATTTGTCCAAAAGAACTTATTACTTGTCGAAATTTTACATTATTTAATTATTAGTTCATTTCTTACATGCTGAAAATAAATGTACCGTAATAAGACAAAATACAAACCACAGTTCTAAAGGGTGGCAGTTAATGTTTTGAGCCAGATTACATAGCTTTGATTTGTAAGTGACCATTCTCTTTCTGAACTTACAGACAGGAACATGTCTAGTTTGCCAGGTAACACAAACTACTGACCACCTTCCAAGAAAGCAAAAAATAATTATTTTGACTATTTAAGGCAAGACTCTTATCAACTTCACAATATAAAAAACACAATATACCAAATTAGTACACCTAATAGTTTTGTCATAATCAATTCCTATTGTTGGAGCATTAAGCTTGTATTAAACTTTGAGATAGTTTTGACCTTTGATATTAAATGAACTCATTGTACACATTGATTAAATGATATATATTTTGAAAAATGTTACAATTTACCAACATCATAAATTATTATTTCATTACATTTAACCATTGCAGTCACTAGCATTTCTATGAAGTCATTAAAAAAAAAAAACACACACAAAAAAAACAAACAAAAAAAAAAAACACACCAACAGAGAGGGCAACTTAGAACACGGTCTACTAATCTCTCCTTGTTGTACAAAAGATAGTAAACCTCTATATATTTTACCTCTACTTCCAATCAGGCCATGCAACATGAATTGTGCATGTAAAACAAATACTTAATAATATTATTATTATTATTATTATTATCATCATCATCATCATCATCATCATCCTTTTTATTTGTAACGTGCCAAACTATTTGTAGTGCTATACAGGGTAGATAACCGTGAAAAACAATTTTAACCAATTAAAAAATAATGGAGTACCCTGTCTGGAGTTTAAAATCAAGCATACAAAGTGCCTTCTCTAAAGAACACACACAATAAAAAAAAAATAAGATTGAAAATTTGCAAACTTACAGTCTAGAGTGTATGTGTGAAGTATAGAAAGAGGCGTTACAACATATTGTGCATATTAAGGCTGAAGGCGATAGGTTTTGAAAGCTTTGAGACAAGTGGATAGTAAGTGGAAGGAGGCAACAAGTTCCAAAAAAACAGGGGCAGCACAAGAAAAGTCCTGAATGCGGGACGGAGAGGAGGTGATGAGAGATGGGAAAGAAGAGGGTCATTAGAGAAGAGGATGGTTGGGAGAGTATTTAGAGACAAAAACAGGGATATAAAAGATGGTGCATTATTGCTGAGGACTCAGAGTCAAGATTTAACATTTTATTCTGGAGGCTATGGCAGTGAATGGGGGAGCCAGTGGAGTGACTGACAGAGAGGAGCTGCAGACACTGTGCGATGAGTATGGTAGAGGAGTCTAGCAGAGGCATTCATTATGAACTGGAATGGAGAGAGGAGGGTGATGGGGAAGCCAAGTCAAGGCAAGATATGATGAGAGTGAATTTGAATGTTGCTTATGTCTTGTGAGAGAAAGTGATGTATTTTTGAAAATTTTGAAATTACAACATTGATTGTATGTGAGGAATGAAAGACGTCAGTATCCAGTAGAACCCCAAGACAACTGGCCTAAGAGATGGGAGTGATGATGGCATTGTCAACAGTAAGATATATATATGTGGAAGCTGGTGGGAAGATTAGGAACTCAGTCTTTGACATATTGAGTTTGCACAGACAGGAAGACATCCAGGAGGATATGCTAGAGAGAGAGTTGGCAACATGAACTAGAAGAGAGGGGGGTAGTTCTGGCGCAGACGTAGATTTGGTTATCATCTGGATAAAGATGGTTTTGAGTTCAATTTAATTATACATACACAAATAAAAAGAGAGTAAGTATACAGTTAAATAATTTCACCTACAACAAACAGTAAAATGTAAGCACCCACACAAAGCTGTATATCTGAAGAATAACCTTACTACAGAATAATGGCTACTACAATATATAGTCAGTTTTTAATGTCAGATAAAATCAAAAAGTTCAGCTTGTTTTAGAGCAAAAGGATTAATTTTGAAGCATATTAAAAAAATGTGCCTTTGTGGAGATCACAACCCTTATTATCATAATCTTTATTTGTAAAGCGCTGACATCTTCGGTAGAGCTAAGCAGTGAAAATATTTCATATTATACAAAGAGATCTGTAATTTACAGACTAAGTTATATATTTTAATGGTATATTCAATCTCGTGATAGAAAATGTGAGCAAAATCTGAAACCGATAAAGTGTAAATAAAAAAAATAAATAAAAAAAAAATCATTTGTTTTTTACAAAAATGCATATTTCACAACGAGGATGTTCTTTCTAGTCGGTAATCCAAAGCAGCATGCATATGTACAAACATCATGGATATGTTTGCTGTAACATCTCCCTAAATGCTTGTACAAAATCACTTTTGACCACAAATAAAACATACTGTTCACATGAAGAACCGTAACATTTTAACAACAAATGCTGGCCTGTTGACCAAGCTGGAATTGATCACAAAAATGTATCGTATATACTCGAGTATAAGCCGAGTTTTTCTAACCTCCCCCCGTGTGTCTCTCTAACCCCCCCCGTGTGTCTCTCTAAGCCCCCCCCGTGTGTCTCTCTAAGCCCCCCCCGTGTGTCTTTCCCTCCCCCCGTGTGTCTTTCCCTCCCCCCTCCTCAGCATAAACCCCCCTCAACCCCCTCCTCAACACCCAAACCCCCCTAAATACCTCCCCCCTCTCCCCTCACTTACCTGCTTGTGTTCCGGCCTCCGCTCCTTGATCCGGCGCGCATGTGACGTCACATGCGTGCAGCGTCAAGGAGCGAAGGCCGGAGCACAAGCAGGTAAGTGAGGGGAGAGGGGGGAGGTATTGAGGAGGGGGGTTGGGGATGAGGAGGAGTGGGGTTGAGGAGGAGGAGTGGGGTTGAGGAGGGAGGTTGAGAATGAGTAGGGGGGTTGAGGAGGATGATAAGGGAGGGGGGGGGATGAGACACAGGAAAGGGAGATGGGAGAAGAGACACGGGAGAGAGAGGGGGGACACAGAGGATGTGAGAACTTTTTTTTTTTTTTTACACAACATGCTAACAAAAGTAACAATAGTTTACGGTCTGATCACGCTAATTTATGGATTATATTTTAAAAAAATGAAAGGTTGGGGTGGTGACTTTTTTTTTTTTAGAGCACCTGTGAAGTTTGATCTGTACACGAATACACTACTAAGGGGACGTATATGGTATCCTCAGCAAAATACTTTCATCTTTACATAAAAAGCCAAAACACAATATTTCTTACCTTCAAATCGATTCTTCTTGTTCATCCATTTTTCTACAGTTTCAGAGCTAACACTTTCTGACACAAAATCATCAAGCACTTGTGGGTGGAGAGAAAGATATGCCTTCACTTTTTCATCGGTCAGACCTGGAATAAAAAAAAATATAGATTTTTAGAACAGGGTATTTAAAAAAAAAAAAAAAAAAAACACAATATTCATAAATGATTAAATATTAGGTTTTTAGAATAAGCACACACAATGATTTTTTATCTAGACACAATAACAACTTAAAAATATGTTATTTTCTATATTAATATATTATACAAAAATGGAATGGCTAAAATGTAAAAAAACAAGTCACACACACAGATGTAGCACTGATGATGCAACCTCCTTTCTTATAGTTTATGATGAAAACCCACAGATGTTTCACAACTCTCCACAATTTACATAATTTTTTTCAAAATTCTTCCTCTTTCCATTTAATTTTACAAGAAAACAAAAGAGAAAAAAATAAAAAGATATATGATTTGTTACATAAGAAAAATATATTAAAATCGGATGCAAACACATATTGAGAGCCAATGTAGACATGCTTAAAAAACTGGGCTTGAACTAGGAAATAGTTATAGAGTTACACATTTTTTTATTTCTTTTTTAATTAAAAAGGAGAGAGTTACATTCCCAGCAATCAAATAAGTAATTGGGATATTTTCAACATACTTTTGCACACTTTATGCTGTAGAACATTAGCTTGAGCAAACAAGCAAGATTTCTCATTATATATATATATATATATATATATATATATATATATATATATATATATATATATATATATATATATATATATATATATATATATATATATATATATATATATATATATATATATATATATATATATACACACATACATACATATATACACACATACACACACATACACACACATATACATACATACAAAAATAACATTTTAATAATAAGAATTTAACAGACTAGACTTATTAATGAGTGAAACTACGTGCAAACCTGCAATATCCCCCCAAAAAAAAGCATTATTTTCTCACTTCATTTTTCTTTTAGCTTTAATTTTATACAAATGTACTTTGGTGTGTTTTCATGGCTTTCCTAAAGCTACCCAAGAATAGTGGCACCAATTTTTATATATATATATATATATATATATATATATATATATATATATATATATATATATATATATATATATATATATATATATATATATAGAAAATAAAAATAAAAAAATCAAACCAAGAGATTCAAGCTAAACACGGTTTTGCATTAAAATTTATGTGGCAGACAGCAATACACAAGCCAATACACAGTTAAGTTTCAATATTGTCACAATGAACACATATGTCAATAAACATTAATCCCTGGGCAAAGGAAAGTGGTTATTGGCAGCAGACTGAATAGTAAAACAAATGTTTTAGCATCAAACAACATTTGACACCTGAAAACTATTTGGCTTTATATTGAAGCTGATAAGTCGTTGCACTTAACTACTTTACCTATACCATAGCACCCACGGAAGAGTGTTAAGGCATACTGAAAGGATTCTGTCTCTCCGTTCAGAAACCAGATCTATCCAGCAGCGAGCTTCAGTTAATATAGCCCCATGTAAAACAACATATTTTTGGAAAGTACACACAATGTTGTAGAAAGTAAAATAATACCAATACTAATAATAGCACAAAATGTATTACACACTATAAGAATGGATTACATTTCTGCAGGAGAAGGGCTTGTAATTCTAATTGCAAGATACCTCCTAAGCAAGGTACAGTGCCTTGCAAAAGTATTAACCCCCAATTGGCTTTTTCGTGTTTTGTTGCCTCACAACCTGGAATTAACACGGATTGTTTGAGGATTTGCATCATTTAATTTTACAAAACATGCCCCCAACTTTGAAGATGTTTTTTTTTTTTATTGTGAAGCAAACAAATAGAAAAAACAGAAAAAGTCAATGTGCATAACTATTCTCGCCCCTAAAGTCAATACTTTGTAGAGCCACCTTTTGCGGCAAGCACAGCTCCAAGTCGCTTTGGATGAGTCTCTATGAGCTTGCCACATCTTACCACTGGGATGATAGCCCATTCTTCCTTGCAAAACTGCTCCAGCTCCTTCAAGTTGGATGGTTTGCGCTTGTGAACAGCAGTCTTTAAGTCTGACCAGAGCACCTTCCTCCATACATTTTGGGAGTCTCCCACATGCCTTTTCGCAAACTCAAAAAGTGCCATTCTGTTTTTTTGCTGAAAGTAATGGCTTTCTTCTGGCCTCTCTGCCATAAAGCCTAACTCTATGGAGCGTACGGATTATTGTTGTCCCATGTACAGATACTCCAGTCTATGCTGTGGAACTCTGCAGCTCCTCCAGGGTTACCTTAGGTCTCTGTGCTGCCTCTCTGATTAATGCCCTCCTTGCCCGGTCCGTGAGTTTTGGTTGGTGGCCGTCTCTTGGCAGGTTTGCGGTCATGCCATGTTCTTTCCATTTGGTTATGATTGATCCCCAGGTGCACCATCAAATCTAAGGATTTTGATGTTTTTTTTTTTTTTTAATAACCTAACCCTGACTTCTACGTCTCAACAACATTGTCCCTTACTTGTTTGGAGAGTTCATTAGTATTCATGGCAGTGTTTGGTTAGTGGTGCCTCTTGCTTAGGTGTTGCAGCCTCTGGGGCCTTTAAAAAAAAAGGTGTGTATATGTAATGACAAATCATGTGACACTTAGATTGCACACAGGTGGACATCATTTCACTAATTATGTGACTTATGTAAAGAGCTTTTTATGGTCTTCATAACAAAGGGGGTGAATACACACGCACATGCCAATTTTCTGTTTTCTATAAAATAGTTTTATGTATATATTTTTCTCATTTCACCTCACCAACTTAGAATATTGTGTTCTGATCCATCACATAAAATTCATTGAACTTAAGGCTGTAATGTAACAAAATAGGTAAAAATTCAAGGGGGGTGAATACTTTTGCAAGGCACTGTATATATCAAATACCAAAATCCCTTAACTCCTACTCTTCCATATTTTATTCCTCTAACACACTTTAAGAAACAACGCAACTTTGTATGCAGACCTAAAAGTTAAATAAATATATATATATTTCTCCTGGGAGAATATACTTGTTTTCATAAACAGAACGATTGATGGTACGGGAGTGTTAATTAGTTCTGCTGGGGACGGAAGTATCAAGTCTCCTTAACAATTCGAAGCATAAACATATTTAAGCATGCAGTAAATATACGTAAGCACTGATTAACCATGCAATTTACTCATTCACGAATGGGACATGGGTCATTGCATACAGGGGAGGAAAAAAAAGTAAACGTTATAAGCTCAGCTGATATGGATGAAAACATCTAAGCAGAGTAGTCTTGACAGTGTAAGCAGAAGATCAAATTATGCCACTCATGAAAAACAGCTTATTCACCTTCCAGAAAAACCAAGTACCAAAAATTGTAAATAATAAGAATAATAATATACACACACGTAAAAAGTTGCAATTAGCAATGTCTTTAACTGGATGAAAATTTGAAGAGGTTTCATATTTTGTAGTCTTTTATATTTTAAATGCCTGAATTTTTTGTTGTGTATTGGCTTAAGTATAGAACATATGCATTTTTTTAAAATAATTTTTAAATTGCTGAATGGAAATGAAAAAAAAATAATGAATGAAGTACTACTCATTGAAAGTTATACCGAAAAATCTACTATCTTTGGTAATGGCTTCCTCAATGACAATTAAGATCAAAAAAGATCATGTCCATTGATAAAAAAAAAAAAAAAAAAGGACCTGGACATGCTCTTCTTTATGACCCAATGCTGCTGATCTTAATTGCCATTTGGTGAATCTGTCAGTTTATACATACCTTTTAAAACCACTTTCTCTTAGGATTATTATTAACAGTTTTTTTTTTTTTTTTTTTAATAAAGCAATTGCAAATTGTTTTATTTTTAGATTTCTGAAATAACTGGAAATATTTCTGTGGATGAAAGATATTGGGTCATGCAGAACATATTTCATATATTAGAAGGCATTACTATAGTGCACCACAAAAAACAAAAAAAAACAAAAAAGTTTACTTGACATTTAAAAAATTACAAAGCAAAAGCAGCTATTGAAGTTCTTAAAAGCAGCCTCAAAAACAATGTGAAGAGGAGTGTGCAAAAGTGCAGTCAATTATATAGAATGAGTGCAAGCAAACTTTTTTGTAAATTGTTTGTTTAATTAACTTGGTGATTTTTGTTTATAAAAAGGAAAAAGTAGAACAGGAAATAATAAACCCGCATTCACAAGAGACCTGTCTGGAATTTCACCTCCAAAACGTGCCTATCAGAAATAAGTAAAAAAATATTGCTTTAGGAGTGCAAGTGGTCATAAAAAGCGTTTTAACAAAACCTATAAATACGAAAATAAATCTAAAAATTTCAAGTGTCACTAAAAAATAATTTTTAAACAAGTGACTTAAAAGTACAATCACTAGGTGTTGAGCATATATTTTCACTGTAATAATTGGGTGGTTGTTGAAGGATGAATATGCTTTTCACAGTTGTGTCTATTAAACAAGGATATGGCACCAAAAGCATTTGCCACAAAAAAAAAAATATCTATTTTTAAAATAAATGAAAGAAGAGGGAATCTATGAAATCAATGATATAATTTGCACAAATTTATATGATTATATACAGGAGAAATTTAAGATTGTTACCAAAAAAAAAAAAAAAAGGATTTATATGTTTCATGTAGAACAGACAAGGAATGACAGTTTTTTTTGTATCTTTTCTACTGTACTCAATACAGTTTTGTCTTGAAGTGGAGAAGGCTTGTGGGAATACGCAATGCACTTAGCCACTTTGTGCTGCTAGCATATAGAGCAGAAATATTAATATTGCACGTCTTTTAGTCACAAGAGTACAATTTAGTTGGACCAGCAGAGGAAGTTGCAAGTTTGTTTTAAGAAAACAAGGTTATACAGGAAGTTAATGCTTTTAGGAGGATTATATTGGAAAAACAGAGAAATCACTGTAGGCCCGTTTTAATTGTTATTAATTTCTCCTAAAACTGTAAGTGATATTGACATGGACAACATCTAACTGGAAAATATGCTTATAAATAGAAGGAGGATATATATGGGAAGTGCACTCCACAGGCCTCATTCTATTAAGGGCCGTAGGAGATGCATGGCCACAATGGATGGCCGCAAGCTACTTCCCTATTCTATTCCCTTGTGGCCACCCCCGCAGCAGGCCATGCCTTTAATCTCACATGGCCGCAAGAAAGCCCATGTCGCTATTCAAATGCTACGCGAACCCTTCCGTCAAGGCTGTAATTCTCTAAAACCGAACCGCAGCTTACTTGCGCCAAAAAGGTCCTGCAAGGCGTGAATTCCAAAAATGATTTTCACGTCTCATCAGAGTGCCACCGGCTTGGAGCATATCAGACCCGCAACGGCTGCGGGATTATCCTTCGTCAAGTCTGTAAATGGGTAAAATAGACCCACAGGTTTCTTGGGCTCAGGAGGTGTCGCAAAGGGCTTACTTAGAAAAGCCATCCTATAATTTTATTAAAAGTGAAAGTGATGTTTGGTCTTAGAATTAATAGCTCAACATTCCCCTACTCTCAAATCTGCAAATAAAGAAATCTACTTTCCTGTTCAATCTTCGTGTTCTATCTATCATGCATGTCCCACAGGCTTGGAGGTCAATCACCCTCCAAGCCCCTACAGGCTTGAATAACGAGCTACGGGCTTGGACGTCATTTAAGCCCATGGGATTTTGAATGGAAATTGAACCTAAAATCAAATATTATAATGTGGCGATGTGCAAGCTTGAGAATGTTTTGCTATTAATCCTCATGTCCCCCATTGTGTTCCCCATCATTTACAGTGCTGGATTGAATATATATTTGCATTTACAATGCTTTGAGTTTGCGGCCATCAAACTCCGAACCCGTACGGGTGTTAGCAACGACTTACTGGCTTCAAGGTAATTGAAGCCTGTGGGACTTGGCATGAAAAATAAACCTGAAATTAAATATTGGATTTGGGCGATGTGCAAGCTTGAGAGGGTGTTGCTATTAAGCCTCATGCCCCCCATTATGTTGCCTATAATTTACAGTGCTCTCTTGAATTTATTTATATTTGCATTTACAGTTTTCCAACTTTGTGGCCTTGAAACACGATTTACGGGTGCATGGGAAATGCTTGCGGCAGATTGCATAGTTTGCGGCCGGCCGCAAGGGGGACCTCCTTGTGGCGCCGTCTATTAGAATAGCAGCGTAGCGCCACGTAGGGCCGTAAGCTGTGCAAGGAATCGCAGTATTGCGTCCATTTTACGGCCCTTAATAGAATGAGGCCCCATATATTTAAAATGGAATGTATTAAAGTATTATGTTTTATATGTACATAATCATAGGGGTTGAAAAAACTCTCAATTTCATCCTTTTCACTTTAACGGTCTAAGAAGCCCCAGAGATTTACCTTTTGGAGCATCCCCCCTTTTCATGTTCTTGCCCCTATAGGGTACTAAACTGCAGTTATGACTCAAGGCCACATCCACAGGGAGATTTACACGACCAGTGTCTCATGATGCTCAGAATAGAAACTACGTCACTTTCTTTTGTACCAGCATGAGACTGGACCCCTTCCTTGGACATGGCAGCTTACATGAGGGAAAAAAGAAAGAAAGGAGGAGGTTCCAAAAGGAGACAATCTGCTACTCATATAGAAGAAATTGCAATGAGCAAATAAGCTAGGTATAACATTTACCTTAAACAGGAACCAATCTCCATTTTGCTTGGTACGAACCAAATTATGCAAGCAGTTTCAATAAAAACACTTTCGCATTTAACAGATCTACGCAGACTGAATATTTAAAAAAAAACAAAAAACATAATTTTTACAAGGCTAAAAATATATGCATCACCGTACTGCATTTAGTGTGGGCAAACCCGGCTGGCTGCCATCTTGCTCAGTTGGGGCTAGTGAGCCAACTACACTCCTACAGGCAAGAGATTCACACTGCCTCTGTCATGCTGTTAGACAGCAAGCAGACAGTGATCATATTTTAATCACAATCATGAGATATAATCATTTATAATAAACTACTAGAATAGAGAAAATAACAAATAACAGTTTAATTTTGAAACAAGTTATTTTAGTGGGTTTTTTTCCTTAAATTTTAAACCGTATAACACTGGTAGTATAAATCTCCACCCCGTGTGAATGCAAAAAAAAAAAAACACACCTTATAAAAATACAAATCCTGCCGGTACAAAGATGGCAGTCTACAGGAGAGAAAGGGAGGGAGAACGAGTACATAGAAACCGTTATGCTGTGGGCCTCTTACAAGTTAGTGAATATATAGATGATATCATTCACAATTAAAATATGTGTATAGATGAAAAAAATGCTTGTCCATATTCTAAGGCCAGATGCACAAATCTTTGTCTCAAATACTAGTCTGTTCATTACTCTAATAATCACATCTCATTTTCCACATCTCATTACTTAAAATTCCACAAAGTTGTCAAACTAAACAGGAAAAATGCACAGTTTATAAGGCAATGACAGAAATAGACAGACCGTCAGAGTATTTCCTGTTTTGGCTATACAGACTAAGATCTTTATAAAATGTGTAAATTCCCATAATGATATTTATCGAGAGCAGAGGCGGATTCCTTAATTATGCTTTTTTTTTTTTTTTTATATCTGAAAGCATACAATACTACTGTGTTTGGTTTTATTTTTGGTGTGTTTTAATGTCAGTCTCTCAAAACACATTGAGCCAGATTCAAATGCAAGCCCGCATGTCTGCAGGCTGCTACAATTCGGGGGCTATTCAATTGAACAAGGCCGAAAGTTATGGGCCATAGGCCGAAGCGTAAACCATGCACTTGTGCGTAGTGGTTCAGGGCAGGAACATGATCAATTAAGCAAGGCCGTAACCACTCATTTCAAAACAGCCAACAGAAAATGAAAACATGGAGGTTACATGTCAATTAGCAATATGCGATGGGACTTGCAAACCCTCAAAATAAAAAAAATAAAAAAAAATTGAATGCCAATACTGTTCTAGTCCATATGAGAGGGCTGATATGTATTAACTCATTGATCCCAGAGAGGACACACACAAAAAAAATGTAATTGCTGATTTGCGACTGTTGTGCAATTCTAATGTCTTTTATCGCTTTCCCCATCATTTACAGTACAGTATTGATTTTGTATTTGTATTTACAGCGCTACGGACAGTGGTCCTCTAGTACTCGTAGGATTTTCTCCCACATTTGCCGTTTATGGGTGTGAAAACATTTGCGGGTAAGGGGAATTGTAGCA
The DNA here is from genome assembly GCA_027410445.1 of Discoglossus pictus. Taxonomy (NCBI): domain Eukaryota; kingdom Metazoa; phylum Chordata; class Amphibia; order Anura; family Alytidae; genus Discoglossus; species Discoglossus pictus. Next base: position 174,419,420 of record CM050165.1, on the reverse strand, counting down.
ATTGAAAAGAGATTTGCTATTTTATCAATTGCAAATTGGACAGGAAAGATCAAGGCTTCGGGAGGCTGTAATTTCCGGGTTTAACAAGCGCAAGGTTTTCAAGGCCGTAATCCGGAAACTGTTTGGAGCCTGCAAAAAGACGCCAATTAAATAGCAAATTATCTTATGGCCTCACTTACGGGCTTCAATAACTTAAGATTGAGCAATCAAAGTGGGCTCATTCTCTTTTAACTTATATAAAAATGTAGGAACTTTTCTAGAAAGCCAAGATGGAGTGCATGTTTATGACTTTTACACACACACACACACACAGCAATTATTTCACATATGGTGGGCTAAGAGTGATAGAAGCCCTCCACCGTACAAAGTACAGTAGTAGAAATAAGGAATAGTACATTAGTGATTCTATTTGAATGTCAAAAAATAAGTTGATAAAAAAAAAACGTATTTTCTGCTCAAATTTCTCAGAAATACAGTATATGCACTGCAGTCTGGGAAAACGGGGCGGGACATGCAAATGAGGCCACATAATGCACCATCACTCTGTCAATCCAAACCATTTTAAACATTGCTCCTTTTAAGCATATGCTTACTGTATTTCACAGTTTTAGGCATAGCAACGGATGGATTTTTCACAAATACATACACTAGACATGCAAATAGAATCACTAATGTACTATTCCTTATTTGTACTACTGTAGTTTATACAGTGGAGGACTTCTATCACTCTTAGCCCACCATATGTGAAATAATTGCTGTATAGAACTAATCTTTACAACAATCACCACACAAACCAGGCACTCACACAATACTGACGATCGGCAGTAACCGTGAAACAGTACTGTATGTGGTTAAGTGACCTGGTTTGTGAAAAAAAGGATTTGTGTTGACTTACAGTAAGATACATGTATATAGTATATAAATATTCACAAGCTTTCAAATTGAAATAAGTCTTACTGCCAAAAAAGTTAGAGCATGCAGAGGAAAAAAAAAAAGAATCCATAAGAAAACCGTATGAGTTATGTTTTCAATCTGTGCCATGTAGATCAGGAAGAATGCTTTAAAGCCAACACTCCCAGGTATGACGTCAATGTAAAAGTATAAACAAAAAAAGATATCCATGCAGGAGAAGCTGAAGTATGTATACCAGTGCCACTGATTTTTCTTGACCTTCTGGTTTTTCTAGTTTAGGATTGTTTGCCAATCCATTGGGTGCCAGTACTATTTTACAGACTGCTCATGCAGATTGACAACAAACAGGACATACATCTCCAATACAAAGGTTTCTCTAACTATAACAAAATAGTCAAATTGCTGAAAAGGTGCTTGTAATTCTTTAACTTCCATAACTTGTGTAGTAAATCTTGTTTTTTTTGTTGTTTTTTTGTTAGTTTTTTTAATAATTAAGATAAATGAATCTTGTAAGAATGTATTCAGAAAATTACCTTTATATTTAGGTTCAAGCACGTCCCATCTTTTCCAAACTTTTGATGAATATTGCAGCCATCTATTTTCTGCACAAATCTGGTTGCAAAGTGAAGGGCAAAGCAGAAAATATGGGAGGAGATGCAGCCAGAAGAAGAAGAAGAAGAATATAAAAGGAATGGTCATGACCATTTTTCTTAACCTTTATTTGTAATGTACCAACATATTCCGCAGCGCTAAACAGGGTAGTTATATTGGGGCCCTCTGTTATGAACAGAAGGGCCCACTGGACGGTTTAACCCCAATCAGTTATTATATGTGTGGTTAGAAGGTACTAACAACTTGCTTAACAGTAATATCATGGGTGTAATGCATACATGTAGTATAAGTGCATATAGTACTGTCATTGATTAACATTAAAATACTGTATCTGTATTAGAAGTAGGATAGTAGACTATGCTTAGATAATAAAGTCAATGCAGTCATATCTGGGATATACAAAGGGTTAAAGATTGTAAAGAATCTTATATAGCCCTGGGATCGGCCATGTGTGACTGCTCAGGCTTTAGTCTAGAAGGGGGAAGTTTAGTTTTATAACCCTGTAAGTTGAGATCTGGACACTGGGGGATGTATCATGGGATAGACATCTTGCAGGTGGTGTGAGTGTAACAAGCTATTGCCCACAAGAGAAGGGGTTAGGCATGTGGGGGGGGGGGGGGGGGGGGGGGAGTAAGATCTTTCTGTGCTTTGATATATCTCTGTAACAATAAAAGAAGTGCCAGTCTGATTTTAGACCCCGTAATCAAAAAGGTTGTGTCGGAGTCGGCTTGTACTAATCAAAAAGGTACATGGTGTGCGATTCAGAGATCCTAAGAAAAGGGTCTTATGGTGCCCGTCTCTTCAGAAATGATGCAGTCATCTGAAGTGTCTGCTGGTGTCGGGATCTGAACGAACAAACAAACGAGAGAGAGAAAGAACGAACGAACGAACAAACAAACTAAGACAAAGAATAGTAATTCTCACACACACGAAATAGGAAACAAGGTAACTCCTCCTCTATTTGAAGGAGATTTCCCAACATGACCTCAGCAAGTGCCTGCTGATATTCATACCATACAACAAGAAAACCTTATTCTAATACCACACATGGCTCAAACTATAGGCTGCTGATTTTGTTACACATTTTAAGCTTCTAGAAGATACTTTGTGTATTTCAGCAGTAAAGTATTGGATTTTGCTACTCTAAATAAATAAAAAAACACAACAGAATACATGTATTGTATGTATATTCCAAGCACATTTAGGTTTTATGGTAACCTAGGCCATTCTGATTTGTGCTCCCCCACTCTTTACTTTCAGCTCCTCCTTTCCCCTTTCTATATTACAAGTGTGTGTGAGAGATTTTTATATACATACAAACACATACAATGCCTTGCAAAAGTATCCCCCCCCCCCCACCCCACCCTCTTGGCATTATTGTTGCCTCACAACCTGGATTGTTTGAGGATTTGCATCATTTAAATTTACAGAACATGCCCACAACTTTGAAGATGTTTTTTTTTTTTTTTTATTATTATTGTGAAGCAAACAACAAATAGGACAAAATAACAGAAAAAGTAAATGTGTATAACTATTCACCCCCCTAAAGTCAATACTTTGATAAGTCTCTATGAGCTGGCCACAACTTACCACTGGGGATTTTGCCCATTCCTCCTTGCAAAACTGCTCCAGCTCCGTCAAGTTGGATGGTTTGCGCTTGTGAACAGCAATCTTTAAGTCTGACCACAGATTTTCTACTGGATTGAGGTCTGGGCTTTGACTAGGCCATTCCAACACATTTACAGGTTTCCCCTTAAACCATTTAAGTGTTGCTTTAGCAGTGTGTTTGGGGTCATTGTCCTGCTGGAAGGTGAACCTCCGTCCTAGCCTCAAAATCACACAGGTTTTTCACAAATATTGTTCAAGAATATCCCTGTATTTAGCACCATCCATCTTTCCCTCAACTCTGACCAGTTTCCCAGTCCCGGCTGCTGAAAAACATCCCCACAGCATGATGCTGCTTGGTACCACCATGTATCACTATGGGAATGGTGTTCTTTGGGTGATGTGATGTGTTGGGTCTGCACCAGACATACCGTTTTCTTTTATGGCGGAAAAGTTCAATTTTAGTCTCATCAGACCAGAGCACCTTCCTCTATACATTTTGGGAGTCTCCCACATGCCTTTTCGCAAACTCAAAAACGTGCCATTCTGTTTTTTGCTGAAAGTAATGGCTTGCTTCTGGCCACTCTGCCATAAAGCCCAACTCTATGGAGCGTACAGCTTTTTTGTCGTCCTATGTACAGATACTCCAGTCTCTGCAGCTCCTCCATTGTTACTTTAGGTCTCTGTGCTGCCTCCGATTAATCAATCCGTGCCCGGTCTGTGAGTTTTGGTGTGCGGCTGTCTCTTGGCAGGTTTGCTGTTGTGCCATGTTCTTTCCATTTGGTTATGATAGATTTGGTGGTGCTACTGGGGATCATCAAAGATTTGGATTTTTTTTTTATTTTATTTATTTTTTAATAACCTAATCCTGACTTGTACGTCTCAATAACATTGTCCCTTACTTGTTTGGAGAGTTCCTTGGTCTTCATGGCAGTGTTTGGTTAGTGGTGCCTCTTGCTTAGGTGTTGCAGCCTCTGGGGCCTTTAAAAAAAGAGGTGTGTATATGTAATGACAGATCATGTGACACAAAATGTGATGCACACAGGTGGACATCATTTCACTAATTATGTGACTTCTGAAGGCAATTGGCTGCACCAGAGCTTTTTATGGGCTTCATAACAAAAAGGGAGTTATCTGTAAACCGAAGGTTTAAATTATTTTTTTTATCCTATTTTCTTATTTTGACACTGCAGGGAGGGGAGGCAGAATTTTTACCATATTACAAATCTCAAATACATTTAATAACCTAGTGTCTCCTGCAGATTTACAATTCATGGCTTCAATAAAAGTTTCTTTTTTTTCTATTGAGGAAAGATTATAATTTGCAGTTATTTACACATGTGAATTATTGAGCATTTTTAAAGCACTATATATTTTTTAACGTGCACTAAAGAAATTCTATAAAATATTAAAAATCGGAGCTGAATACAATCTGTCTTTACATCGCACAAAGCACCAAGATTGAAGAAAATACACTGCAGTGGGACTGCCTTGTTTGAGACAAAGAGCCTTTTCTTCACTCACTGTACACGGATTGGGCCGAGAGCCAAGCTGCTACTTATCAGCTGCTTGACATCAGGGGAGAGCAATGTGCGTCACAAGGCCCAGTGGGGACCCCTTGCCTTATGGCTATGTACAGTTTGGTGCTTATCTTATCAGTGCGTAGGGTCTGGCACTTCCACTGCAGTGAAAAACGAAACACAGGGAGAGATTGGAAGGAAGAAGCACGGAACTGTGGAAAGGTTAACTTAGGAACGAAGTCAATCAAGAGGATGCAACATTTTCTTTATCCTTCTAAACATACATAAAATAGGTCATGCAAAGTACATGTTCCCAAATGGGTGTAGCATAAAAAAAAAAAAGTTTGACTAGAAGTAATAAAAATATCTAATACAATTATACAAAAATGTATAACGTTTTGAAATTATAACCACATTTTACTGCACTTAATTTTTCTTTGGAAAGTACTAAATACAATTACCATTCCTGAAAAAATTAGCATTGTTTTTACAGTTAAAGGGTCATTTAATTCAGCACAATTTGGAGCAAACCATTGCAAGGATCTCCTAAAATCAGATTGAAATACTTTAATTGTCCAAATGCATGCATTTTTCACTGAGAAATTAACAGATTAAATCTGTTTACGTGTCACTGGCAAGCCCCCAGACAGACCCAAAGCAACAGCTCCATGCAGTGAGCATACGCAAAATATTAACCCATCACAAATTCAAAAGTGCAGAGAATGGAATGATGGAATTGAGGCATCTGTTCTGTGATTACTCCTGAACAGTAAGGGTGTTGTGTACTTGTGCAATGATTAGTAGCAGCTGAGAGGGGATGTTCTGCCTGTGCAAAGCTATATCAGTATGTGACTTTTTGTGGTCTGCTTGCCTCGGTTCTGTGATTTCTCCTGAACAGTAAGTGTGTGTACTTGAGTAGTGGGCAGGTGAGCAGTAAGAACCTAATATAAAGAGGGGAAGGTGTGGACACTTCTAGCATAAGGGCAGTTCTAGTATAACTGTAGGAGTTTAAATAAAAAAGGAGGGAGTTCAAAGGGGGAGAACATTGTAGTGCTTTATACCTCCCCACACACACACACACACACTTTAAAAATTAGTAGTCCGTCCAGTGTAAACCTCACACTGTGTACATCCTGTCATATGTATGCACTACTACAGATGATCCAGGGGCCCATACCTCTGTGACAGGTGTGAGTATGTTGCTTATCTTGAAACTCAAATTGGAGAACTGGAGAGGAGAATTGCAAAACTTCTCAGTGGAGCAATATCATGAAGGGGATTGGTGCTCATGGAGCACAGTTTAGCTGGGCCTAGCATGGAGGCTGGAGCTGGGGCTAGTGAGGATGTCCAGGGAGGTAGCTGTGTTACAGTTACAAGGGGAAGCAGAGGGAACACGAGCAGGAGGCAAGCCAGTTCTGAGTTGGCAAACACCAACAGATTTGCCAGATTGAGTGAAACTACTGGGGATGTCCATTCAGGAATGGCAATGCCAGATAGAGCTGTTCCCTCTAACAGCCAGGAGAACAGTTCTACTGGAGGAGTGGGAGGGCAGCATAGGCAGAGTAAGAGAAGGGTTTTGGTGGTAGGGGACTATTATTGGGAAGGTGGACAGGGTTATTTGTCACCCAGATCCCAGCATTCAAACAGTTTGCCATCTCCCGGGTGCAGGTAGATAAATTATTCGGAAGGGCTAGTTAGTGGAAGATGGAGTGTCCTAAAGAATGATTTTATAGAACTAGGTAATAAGCTGAAGGCAAGGGCCTCCAAGGAAGTATTTTCAGAGATACTACCTGTGCCATGTGCTAGCCCAGGGAGGAAGAAGGAGCTTAGGGAGGTTAATGCGTAGCTAAAAATGTGGGTTTTTAGAGCACTGGGCTGACTTCTTACTTGGGTTCAAATCGCTATATCAGGGATGGATTGCACCTTAAATGATGAGGGAGCATTTGTGCTAGGGGATAGGATGGTAGAATGGCTCGGGGAGTTTTTAAACTAGTAGGTGGGGGAGGGGGGGACATGATAGAAGTAATGGGGTAGAAAGTGTAGCGGTGGTAAGGAACACATTAACTAGTCATGGGGGGGGGTGAGTACAGTCAATAGGGAGGTATTGCCAAGTAACTCAAGTACAGTGGCAGGCATTTCAGAACTATAGACTCATAACGTAAGGTGTATGCTCACTAATGCCAGAAGCTTGCCTGGAAAAAAACGGGAGAGTTAGAATTATTAGCAGTTAATGAGAAATGGGTTTTAATAGGCATTACTGAAACATGGTGGGATGATTCTCATGACTGGACTGTTAATCTAGATGATTATATATCCTATTTAGGAAAAATAGGGGCAATGGTAAAAATAAAAATAAAAAAGGAGGAGGAGGGATTTGCCTGTATGTTAAGCCTGAATTCAAGCCTATACTCAGAGAGGATATTTATTTTGGTACTAGCGGTAATGTTGAATGTTTGTGGGTAGAGTTAAATAGCGGAGGAGCAAATTCCAAAAGAATATTATTAGGAGTATGCTATAAACCCCCAAATATAGCAGAAAGTGAGTAAATACAATTATTGTTACAGATTGAAAATGCAGCCAAGCATGGGCAAGTTCTACTAATGGGTGATGTTAATTACCCTGAAATAAACTGGATAAACAAGACCAGCAGTTCAGCCAAGGGGAGCAGGTTCTTGAGTACACTCAGGGATCATTATCTGGCCCAGGTTATACAAGAACCTACTAGAAATTAAGCTATCTGGGATTTAGTGGTCACAAATAATATTGATATAGTATCAAATGTGGAAATACGGCAGCCTTTGTGAAACCGTGATCACAACACAGTCTCATTTGAGATTAAAAATTTAAAAAACATAACTGTAAGGGGCTAACGAAAAACTCTTAATTTTAAAAAAGGGCAGATTTTAACGGTCTAAGGGCAGCAATGCAATGTATAGACTGGGACAGAGAACTGACAGGTAAAAATACTGAACATAAATGGACAACGTTCATCCTTACTAAAAAAACATACTTCTCAAGATATACCATGAGGGAATAATAGTAAAATGGAGTAAATCGAATCCAACGTGGCTTAATTAAAGATGAAGAAAAGGAGTAAAAAACAGGCAATTATACAAAGAAGAGGGGCCAGAGACTACTTAACGTACATACTAGGAAAACTGACAAGGCTTGCAAAAGGGCTTTTAGACTGGCTAAAATAGAAAATGAAAAGTTAGTTGCAAAGGGGAGGGAGACTAACCCTAAAATATTTTATTAATGGGAAGAAGGTCAGGTAGGAAGCTATAGGAACATTACAATGTAACACAGTCTGATATTTACTGACCAGGAAAAGGCGGATGAGCTAAATAGGTTATTTTCTTCGGTATACACAAGGGAGGTACCAGTGGTTGGGTCACTGCAACATAATGGGACTACACTACCTTCACCAAATAACTGGTTAACGCAGGAAGAAATCCAAAAGAGGTTGGAAAAAATAAATGTCAATAAAGCCCTGGGTCCTGATGGAATACATCCAATGGTACGGAGGGAACTGGGCTCTGTAATAGCAAAACCATTATATTGAGTTTTTCAAGATTCCCTCAACACAAGGTCTTTACCAGATGGCTGGAGAAAAGCAGAGGTGATACCTATATGTAAAAAGGGAGCAAGAGCAAATCATGGGAATTATAGACCAGTGAGTCTCACTTGTGTAGCGGGAAAGCTTTTAGAAGGGTTAATATACAAGAATATGTCTATTCAAACAGGATAATAAATAGGAGCCAACATAGATTTATGAAGGATAGGTCATGTCAAACAAATCTAATTCGTTTCTATGAGGAGGTTAGTAGGAACTTGGATCAAGGCAACTCAGTGGATGTAGTCTATTTGGATTTTCTAAAGGCTTTTGAGACAGTGCCACATGGGAGACTATAGTGCAAACTAAGATACAGGAATTGCAGTAAATATCTGCTCATGGATTGAGAGCTGGCTAAAAGACAGGAAACAAAGGGTTGTTGTAAATGGAACATACTTCGATTGGACTATTGTGGTAAGTGGGGTTCCTCAGGGTTCAGTATTTGGTCCTCTCCTTTTTAAAATATTTATTAATGACTTAGGAGGTAGGATTGGAGTGTGGTGTCTCCATGTTTGCTGATGACACACAGTTGTGAAAGGTAATTAAATCATAAGATCATGTACTTTCCCTCCAAACGGATTTACATAAAATTAGAGGAATGGGCATCTAAGTGGCAGATAACATTTCTTTCATATTAAATCTCAAGTTATGCATCAGGGAAGGAAAAATAGCCATGCAATTTATAATCTTAATGGATCAAATCTAGGGGTATCCGATATTGAAATGGATTTGGGAGTAATTGTGGACAACCACCTAGGTAACAGTGCTCAATGCCAAGCAGAATCTGCAAAGGCAAGTAAAATATTATAGTTACATAGTAATTAGGGTTGAAAAAAGACTTTCAGTCCATCAAGTTCAACCTTTTAAGATCTCCTCTGATCTGCAATATGCGGATTAGTTATTTATAAATTAGTTGTTAATTATTAATCAATTTCAGGTTGCCAGGATCTGGGGTCAGGAAGGAAATAATTTTTCCCCTGTTGAGACAATTGGCAAGTTTTACTTGGATTTTTTTTTTCCTGTTTGCCTTCCTCTGGATCAATTAATCCACCTATTCCAGATCAGAGGAGATCTTAAAAAGGTTGAACTTGATGGGCTAAAGGTCTTTTTTTCAACCTCAATCACTATCTAAATATGTATGTATTTTAAACAAAAAAATGTAATTTTTTTTAAATTATTAATTTATCCAGAATCCTTTCTGACCCCACATCCTGGTGATCGGATTTCTCCCTGGATCAATACTCGCTCTCTAATTATCCATGATAAACCTGAATTACCTTTTTAATTCGAAATAAATCCAGTCCCCTTTTAAAAAAAGTTATCTATTGCTGTCACCACCTCCTCTGGTAAAGAAAGAAAAAGGTTCTTCATAGTAAGGGTGGTTAATCTGTGGAATTCTCTAAGGTGGAATCTTTTTACTTCTAACCTCAAGGGATGTCCTCTTGTCAGTTGAAAACCTCTTGGCACAAAAAGCTCCCTTGACAAATCTTTATACTGACCCTGGATGTATTTATATAAAGTAATCATATCTCCTCTTAGATGCCTTTTTTTCTAGAGAAAATAAGTTTAATTTGGTTAGTCTTTCTTCATAACTTAGCCCCTCCATTCCCCTTATTAGTTTTGTTGCCCTCCTCTGTACCTTTTCCAGCTCTAAAATTTCCTTTTTATGAAGCGGTGCCCAAAATTGTACTCCATAGTCCAAATGAGGGCGTACTAGAGATTTGTATAGAGGCAGAATTATATTTGCTTCCCTTGCTTCTATACCCTTCTTAATACATGCTAATATTTTATTTGCCTTTGCAGCCGCTGCTTGGCTTTGAACACTGTTACCTAGATGGTTGTCCACAAGCATGTATTACTATGTATTAAAAAGGCTATAGGAGAAAGGGAAGCAAATATAATTCCCCCAATATAAAAATCCCTAGTACGCCCTCATGTGGAATATGGAGTACAATTTTGGGCACAACTACATAAAAAGGACAATCTTAGAGCTGTAAAAAGTACAAAGGAGGGCAACAAAACTAATAAGGGGAATGGAGTGGCTAAGTTATGAAGAAAGACTAACAAAATTAAACCTATTTACTCTACAAAAAAGGCATCTAAGAGTAGATAGGATTACCTTATATAAATATATCCAGGGTCAATACAAGGCTTTGTCAAGGGAACTGTTTGTGCCAAGAGGTTTTCAACTGACAAGGGGACATCCTTTGAGATTAGAAGTAAAAAGATTTCACCTTAAAGAAAAGGGTTCTCCCCAGTAAGGGTGGTTAATCTGTGGAATTCTCTACCAAAGGAGGGAGGTGGGGATAGCATATTCGATAGGTAAGTTTAAAAAAAGGGATTGCATATATTTTTTAAATGAAAATGGCATTAAAGGCTATCCTGGATAAATAGAGAGGGAGTATTGATCCAGGAAAGAATATGATCGCCAGTATCTGGGGTCACCAAGGAATTTTATATTTTTTTTAAGTTTCATTGAGGTTTTTTTTCTGATTGCCTTCCTCTGGATCAATTACCAATAAATCTGCACATTGCAGATCAGATGAGATCTAAAAAGGTTGAACTTGATGCACTAAAGTCTTTTTTCCAACCTAAATTACTATGTAACTGCTCTGAGCATTCCTAAGTTCAGGGGAAAATTGCTTGAAATCTTCACCGCATGGTTCGACATATGTTATAAATCATCAACAGTCAGTTGGCAGGACACAGTGTGTTTGTAAACAAACATTTAGATTTTTTTATGTGTTAATATAAAAACATTTTTTTAAAAAGGGCGATTTGCCTCACTGTAGGTGCTCTTCACAGTGTGAATCATTATGCTAGTTTGTGGTTCAGAGTACTTTATAAGGGTGGGGGAGGAATTAAATTGAATGACAATTAGGGGGGCGATTGTTTTGGCCACCACAGGGGCAGACAGGCAGAGTGGGATTCTAATTGGCACATCAAAGCAGCTATTCAGTATTTTTGTGCTGCATTTGTATGCACTTGATGTGCTCCAGAATTCTAAATTTCTCACGAATAAGACACTTTAGAAATAAATGGCCAATACAATGAATAGCCAGGATTTCATGTCTTTATAGATAGCCTTAGGGGGAAAAATCTCAACAACATAGTCTCCTTTGCACAAAGACAAAGCAGTTAAAAAATCTGCTAATAGTGGAAAGTGGCAAATGTGCTCTACAGTCACTAATGGATAAAACTTCATTAGGACTTAATTCAGAATCCAACTTATCAGTCATCAAGCTTGAAGCTGGCCAACCACTTAATATGTCCAGCAGGAAAGGAAACTGGTCTCTGCCTTCTTGAACTTATGAACTGCTCATATTGTTTAAGAAATCGTACTAGCTTCAAATTAAGTCGTTTCTCCATCCTTTGCGTGGTGAGAGATCTTGGAACGAACATTATTATGACTAAGAAATTAAATAATTTTGTCTGTAAATTTCTTTGAGAGAAAGCATAAAAATTATTTCCTGGATAGTTAAAATAACATTAGTTTCCTATTGGTTTTGCAGGATATTAACTATTGCACTTTGGCTCACGAATACACAAATCTGTCAAGCTAGAAAACCTCTACAGACATGCAAAATACACAATTTAAAAAATTAAAACAGATGTCACACTTTCATGACTTTAACAAAAATGACTAAATACTAATACAAATTAACATTAAAAAAAAAAAAACATAACGTGACTTTGAACATTTTGTACAACAACCTTAATATTCCCATTTTTTTTCCTGCATTTTACAATGGACTTTAAACTGTTCTTGAATGGCTTTTCGTTCAAATAATAGAAGAATAGTTACTTAGGTTTCAGGTTTTAAAACAAATGCAGAATTTATCAAATTTAGTTTGTAAAGTCATTCACTCAGGACTCATTTTCTGAGGATACATGTCCATAAAAAAAACATTCATTGTCAGGTCTAAAACTAAAATTAACAAAAAAAAAAAAAGAAATAACATTGCAAAAATGGGGCGGGGGGGGGCTTTCTTTCATTGTTTGGGAACAAACAGGAAGACAAAAAAGATAAAAATGGTCACTTAGACTTACTAGACTAGGGGCCAGATATAAATGAAACCATAGGGAAAACTTCACCCCAGAAAGATCATTTTATAGTTGCTAAAAGAGAACTATAATATTTACAACTGTATTCTGACGGCTTGACTCATTCAAAGTCCAGAAAATAGTATGTGTGTGTGTATATATATATATATATATATATATATATATATATATATATATATATATATATATATATATATATATATATATATATATATATATATATATATAAAAACTGTGCCTGGCATTTAAAAAGAAAAAAATATATCACAAGAATTTAAAATTAAGATTACTTCCACAGGGTTTAACATGAAATGGAAACAACCAACACAAGACATGAATATTTTACAGCATGTGCATTTCAGAGTCCCAGATGTGCAGAATTTCAGACCACTGACCCCTTTTCAGAAAGCTTCAGGATTAAGACAAAATATTGGCTTGAAGCTGAAAATTGTCACAGAGGATTAGTGTTGGCACAGTCTATAATGCCTTCAGCATGTCAAATTATTCACAGTAGGGTCTCATGCATGGATAATAAAAAATGCATTCACATTTTATAGTCAACAAAACAGGTTCTGCTGTAATATATCACATATATAGTTGTGAGCATACGAGCCGTTGCTCACACTTGCGGGCTCGCTATGCGAGCCCGCAAGAACTGCGACCCTCGCTTGCAAATGCTGGTCCTCGCGAAGCGAGGGGCCGCATTTGCAGTGGTGGAGCATCCCAACGTCCCCGCAAATGTGGATCCTCGCGAGGGGCCGCATTTGCAGGGGTGGAAGGTCCAACGTCGGCAACACCCACACACGCAAGACTTAACAAAAAAATAAATCAAAGGCACCTTGCATGACTTAGAAAAAAAACAACTAGATCGTACGCGTAAAAGCCAACTGCGCAAAAAAAAAAAAATAGGGCCGCAAAACAAGCCATTCCCAACACGCAAAACCGGCCGAAAACGGAGCGCATGAAAACATCAGAAACACAAGAAATAAACACAACGAACACATAAAAAGCTTACTTACAGCAAGGGGGGGCATCCGGCACCTCGAAAAGTTAATTTACATGTCCATTTAAGTACAAAAAAACGAGTTTAAACTGCCGAAAATCACCAAAGCGATGGCCGCCGAACAAAACGAAAACGAGGCTTCAGAAGTAACTATACTACAGAGACTCGCAAGACTGAAACACATACTATGCGGAACGTACCACACTGATATTAACCACCATTTTGAAAACTACTACGGACAAAATGGAGGATGGAACGCAAATCGTAAGCTGGAACGCAAATAGCACATTCGTATTGCGTTATAACGGTCTCAGGCACTTGAAAGTTTATAAATACTGCCTACTTTCCAGAAAATTCGACATTTCTACTCAGGTGATGAACGGAGTGACTGGATAGTTAACTGCTGCTGTTACTTGAGAAGATAATTATTTCCTACTTTACATTGTGCAAATTAGAACCGAGAGGTAAGCTATAATATATTACATTTTATTAACAAGGATAACAGGATTAACAGGACAAAAAAAAAAAAAAAAAACGTTAAGTATGAAAATGTCATTCATGTATAGTGACATGTGGCACGCACATTTATGTGTATAGCCCCTACAACAGACTAATCATAACCCAAACTAATTAAACAACTATATTTAAATGAGATTTTAAAAAAAATTAACTATTAAAATATGATTCATGTATAGTGATATGTGACACACACATTTATGTGTGTAGGCCCGGAAAAAAAAATAATGTTAATTGAAACTAAATTAAAGAAGTATATTTAAATGACATTAATTTATTGTAATTCAATACATCACCTAAAGCTCAATCTTTCTCCTTTTTTTTACTATTCAAACAGACTCTGCATCAACAGCGTCACTCGAGAATTTGCACCGTGCATTGTGAACCACAATGCCTTTTAAAGAACACCAACAAAGAAGAAGAGGTAAGATAGAAAAATACAATACATGCTGAAAAAAGACCATGCTTTGCTAAATCAAAAAGAAGAAATATACAATTAACCATTTCACTTTCTTTTTCAAACAGACACTACAAGAAGACCGGTGGATTAAGATTGCCAGGAGGGGACCCTCTGTCATTCGGGACTTCAATCAAGGTAAAGTATAACAAGTACAAAAAAGAAAGGGACTATATATGTTTAATGGCCGCCAATATAACAAATGCAGCAACCAGTGTGTGGGGTCTCCATTTTCGCTGATGACACAAAGTTGTGCAAGGTAATTAAATCAGATAATGATGTGCTTTCCCTCCAAGGGGATTTACATAAATGGCAGATGAGATTTAATACGAATAAATGTAAGGTTATGCATCTGGGAAGGAAAAATAGCCATGCAATTTATAATCTTAATAGGGCAAATCTAGGTGTATCAGATATTGAAAGGGATTTGGGAGTGCTTGTGGACAACCACCTAGGTAACAGCGCTCAAAGCCAAGCAGCAGCTGCAAAGGCAAATAAAATATTAGCATGTATTAAGAAGGGTATAGAAGCCAGGGAAGCAAATATAATTCTGCCACTATACAAATCTCTAGTACGCCCTCATTTGGAATATGGAGTACAATTTTGGGCACCATTTCATAAAAAGCACATTTTAGAGCTGGAAAAGGTACAGAGAAGGGCAACAAAACTAATAAGGGGAATGGAGGGGCTAAATTATGAAGAAAGACTAACCAAATTAAACTTATTTTCTCTAGAAAAAAGGTGTCTAAGAGGAGATATGATTACCTTATATAAATACATCCAGGGTCAGTATAAAGATTTGTCAGGGGAGTTTTTTGTGCCAAGAGGTTTTCAACTGACAAGAGGACATCCCTTGAGGTTAGAAGTAAAAAGATTCCACCTCAAAGAAAGAAAAGGGTTCTTCACAGTAAGGGTGGTTAATCTGTGGAATGCTCTACCAGAGGAGGTGGTGACAGCGGATTCGATAGATAACTTTAAAAAGGGGACTAGATTTATTTCTAATTAAAAAAGGGAATTCAGGGTTATCATGGATAATTAGAGAGACAGTATCTATTTCCCCTCCTCTGGACTAATTAATAATAATAAAAAAAAAAACAATAATTGATTAAATTAACAACTAATGAATTAATAGTTAATCTGCATATTGCAGATCAGAGGAGATCTTAAAAGGTTGAACTTGATGGACTGAAAGTCTTTTTTCAACCTTAAATACTATGGGCCTCATTCTATTATCGGCCGTAAAATGGCGCAAAGGCTGCGATTCCTTGCAGGGGTTCCGTTACCTTGCAATTCAATTATACGGCCCCGCAAGGATCTCCTGTAAAGCTCTGTAAATGCTAGGGATCATATTGGGGGACATGAGGATTAATAGTAACCCACTCTCAAGCTTGCACATCAGCCCAAATCCGAGTTTACATTAACTTTTTTTTTTTTCCGGCCGCAGCGTGGCCGGGTCTGAGGTGCTTCAAGCACTCTGGACTTTTTACATGGATATTTGACATATATAAAAAACATTTTTTTTTACGGATTTGAGTATAGGGGAATGTTGTGCTATTTTTGCTAACACCTACAATCACTTTATAGTCTCCTCAGAGTGCAGGATGGCTTTATTTTGGCTATATTCTGTGCTTAATTGGTGCTAGCGGGACCTTTTTTCTGCAAGTAAGCTGTGGCTCGGTTTTAGCCTTGCAGAGAGGTTTCCCGGAGCAATTGAATAGCAAACAGGATTTTCTTGCGGCCGAAACTCTTGCGGCCGTTTTAGATCAAAGGCTTTCCTCTGGCGCGTGCGGCCGCAAGGGATAGCAAGGCGCCGGCCGCAAGCCTGCCGGAATCCCCGGCCGGAGGGGAATAGAATAGCCGAATAGCTTGCGGCCGGTCCTTGCGGCCCCGCATCTCTTACGGACGATAATAGAATGAGGCCCTATGTAACTATGTAACCAAAAAGTGGTGAACACAAAATAGGATAATGCTAAAAATATAGCCAGAATATCAAAAATAGAAAAAACATTCATTTGCACTGTAGAAAAACATTAATGCTTCATAAAAAACACTAATTAAGCAAATCAAGGATGCAACATATGGTAGACACAAAATAGGATTGTACAAAAAAAAAAAAATCACACAAACACATACCAAAGTAAATTAATATTCTTCTTTACCGTTTAAGAAGCTATAAGGCTTACAAAGAAGCCTAAATTAGCATAGCAAAAGTTGTAGACACAAAACAGGATAATGCTAAAACCATTGCGATCATATCCAAAATAAGAAAAAAAGTTATTTAACAATACAAAGAAACTACCGCTTTATTGAACTACAAGCCCCTCCTCCTCCTCCCACTCCCCTGTGTCTTTCCCCTCCCCCTCTCACTCCCCTGTGTGTCTTCACACCCCTCCTTCCCTGTGTGTCTTCAACCTGTCTCTTCCTCATCTGGGCGTGCCCGACGCAACGCACATGTGAGCAATCGTAGTTGTCAAACTGCGATTAGTCGCAAGCGTGATGACGAATCACAGTTTGACATCTATTATAGGTGATAAGAAAAAACCTGTGTAAAGAACCAATTGTGACATCCTTTGCTTCTACACTGAAATGCTTCAGAAAATAGAGGATGCAGGGGTGGACAAAGACTAAAGAAAATACAATCTGATCATAAACAAAAACTGCTGTTCCCAAGTGCCAATATTTTTCATTTAGCTTAAATTCAATAGTTGCACCTTAAAACATACTCTACACACAAAATGGCCCCAAAAATTGACCCAGAACCCTCTAAGCTTAAATTACATAGTGGAAAGGGGCTTTAGGGACCAGGGCATACAACTAGGGATTTGGGAATATACAATACAACTCAGCAATTGGCATAGTCTTTCAATATCCTTATGGCCATTACAATAGTTGTTGGGTCAGGTAGCGACAAGGCTAGTGTCCAGTTGCCAATTCAAAAGGTTCATTAGGGTTGGGTCATGACAATTACCAGTAAGAAGAAAGACATGTTGTCCAGAGAATTCAGGTTTGGCTGACCAGTTAATTTATATTGGATGGTATAAGGGCTATGTAAGCTCAACTGTGTGCAATGTTATATTAGGCTGTAAATAGAGTTTGCCCAGTATTTCACATAAAAATGTTCAAACTCACATTACAAATCTGATGGCTTGAGAAGATCAAGACCAAGGGCAGGTGAATGATCTCTGGACTTAGTCTGAATTTGCCCAAGTAGACATGGGACACGTGCAGATAATCCAGCAGCTGCACTCCACACCAGCTGTGTCTTCCTGGCCATTCTCAAAAAGGTTGTCACCAGATTGGCCGAGTGTCACCATATGGGACCAGCAGGACCGGCATGTTCGGGAACTCCCACTGGTAAGTTTATTGTATTGGATGGGTATAACAGTCTGATTACTAGGGATATACGATTCATTTTTTACAGGTAGCGTAAATATCTTATAAACTAGTTTCCCTTTTAGTCATTGACCAGAAGTGATTTTAATGTGCAAGCATTTTTATAGGAAACCGTTTACTGTCCCACTGGCTTGTCTGTTCAAACATATACCCAACTTAAAAATCCTTCCACCTTGAGTTTATCCCACGGTCCACTAATTAACCAAGGCATCAGGCACAGGATGTAGATATCAACAGGAGAGGGGGATTCCCAGGAGTTGCTGTGGTACCAGCACATCTCACACCTTATTTTAAAATTACCACCAGGACTGAGCAGCCATTTCTGCAAAGACTCAACTAAAGACACTGGGCCTGGTACCACTCTGAAAAAAATTACAGTTGGAAAGTGAATCAGCAGTTTCTATTCACCCTTTGTTCCCCTTTTGCCTATAGAACGTCACACACTACTACCTCTCTTCAGCATCTGAACTTGTTTAACATGCCCTCCCACCTATCCTATCCACACTCACCTATGGATTTGTGTTAAACCTGCAAAATAAATTAACACATTCCCTAATTTGTACATACCTACAAACTTAATCCCCAATTAAGCCTCTACTCTCTCCAATTACTTGCCATGAACTTATTTCATCCTTTTAATTTACAATCTAAAAAAGGGATAAACAAAAAGATGCAGTAAATTTGCCAGTTTTCAATCTTATAGAGGTGCTTTAAATTCTTACATACATGTTTTTTTTGTTTGTTTTTTTGGACTTAATGACAGGGCACTCTACTTTCTGCAATGCGTTTAATATTGTATTTATTTTTTTCTTTGTATTTACCCCTGTTCAGGGCTATAAAATATGTTGGCGCTTTACAAAAAAATAAATAAAGAGATACCGTAATAATAATAATAATAATAATAATAATAATAATAATAATGTCATCATCATGAATAAATTTCCCCAGTATGTGTAGACTGCGGGTATATACATTATCCCACTGGGTGAAAGCAAGGGGAACAGATTTGAGATTAGCTGGGGCTTGGCTGGATCCTAGGCACTGGGCTGGATACCATGTTCATTATCACACCCAGCGTTCAAAAATAGTGAAAATGTTCACTGCACCATGTCATCTTTTCTGAACTAAAAAGGAAGCAATTGTCAGACCACTTAAAAAAAAAAAAAAAAAAAAAAAAAAAACACACAAATCAAAACCACGTTTTTTAGAAAAGGTTCTTTAATAAAAGTTGTCGCAGTGCAGCTTCAAATCATTCTGCAAAAGCATGTCTACTATGATCCATTGCAGTCAGGGTTCAGGACAAACAGCACTGGTCTGCTTTTTAATGATCTTCTAAGAGATAATGTTAACAACTCTGCAGCATCTGACACTGTGGACCAAGTAATATTAATAGGCTGGCTGAAAAACTACAGTTGACTGGTTAGCAGTGTCTTCTGCGGGTTCTCTTACTTGCAGGTTGCAGAGCGTTTCTTCAGGTGCATACTCCTCTAAACCCAAGAATCCATCAAGTTAAGATTCTCAAGGCTCTATTTTATTTTGAATGCTGTACATGTTGCCACTGGGAGAGATCACCATAAGACATTGCCTCAACTATCATGGTTCTGCATGGTTTACAAGGACAGGTAAAGCTGTGTGCACTTTCAACCTTTGGTATCATAGAGCTCCAAAAATTGGAAGAGTAAGAACTCACAGAGTTTGAATAGAAAACAAATAAAATAAAAAAATACAGAGATATTTCTGGTGGGCCTCTGTCAAATGACTGCAGCTTGGGCTAAATAGGCCTTCAACAAATGTGCAATCTTGGTGTTCTAAGTTGTGATTGAACATTAAAAGCTTCAAGTGTCAACGGTGATCAATTTCTCATTTTTCCATCTTAGGAACATAGCAATAATAAAGCACTCAATACCAGAAGGTCTCCATACTTTGGTTCATATCATCGGGTATGGACAACTGCAACAGCCTTTATTATTAAACCAAATATCATTCCTGCCATTCTTGCCCGCCCCTGGCTCCCTGTGAAAAAACAAAACAACACACACATATTTCAAGCTTGGCCTGCTGACATACAAAGCTCTACAATGAAGATCCCAACTATCCGAAGGAGCTCCTCACTACTTCTGTTCCAACTCGTGCTTGGAGATCTGTAGTTGTAAATCTATTAACTATTCCCTAAATCTCTAAGTATGCAGCACCAAGAAAAAAAAAAAAAACAACAACAACTGGAAGTCATGCTGGATTGGAGTCAGGAGAGTCTATTAAGGGTAAGACCTGTTGAGTTGCAGTCGTCCGTATGGAAAATGATGAGTGAATTAATTAGGATTTTGGTTGTTTCTTGTATGAAGACAGGTTGCATTTTGGAAATCTTTAGCAAATGTAATCTGCAGGATTTGGCAAGTGACTTGATATGGGCACAATAGACTCAAGGCTTTTGTTGTAGGCATGATAGAGCAGTTAAATGTAAAGGTGATATCTGGAACTGGAGAAGTTATTGAGGGTGGGATTATTAAGAAGCTCAGTCTTTGGCATGTTTATTTTTAGGTTGTGGGAGGCCATCCAGGAGGAGATATTGGCTAAACAGGTGGTGACATAAGTTAGTAGGGAGGGAAATAAATCAGTTGAGAAAATGTAGATTTGGGTATCATCAGCATAGTGATGATACTGGAAACCAAGAGAGTGAATTAGTTTACCAAGGGAGGCAGTGTAGACTGAGAAAAGAAAGGGCCCAAAAACAGAGCTTTGAGGTACCCCAACAGCAAGTGGCAATGATGATGAAATTGAACCCAAATATGCAACATTAAAAGCAGTGGTTAGACAGACAAGATTTGAACCAGGAGAGTGCGGAGTGAGACGCCAAGGGAGCAGAGAGTCTGGAGAAGAACAGAATGGTAAACACAAATAGCAATAAAGGAACAATTTTGTGCCCAACAGATTGCCATGCCCAAGTCTCCCTTACACTAGCAGACATAACAGGGCTTATGTGTATAGTTGTTATTCTGTAATAGTAGGTGGTAGAGGACTGCTCATCTAGCCTATAGATTTAGTTTATCTGCAAGCAGGAGAGGTTTCCGTATAAAATGTAGAAATGCTTTAACTGGAAAAAATTCCTGTAAATCTGAACATTATAAAAATGTATTTAAACTGCACTTAGAACATGGAGTCTATGACGGCTTGTGGCTTCTCTCACAAGCACTACAGTCAAGGAAGGGCATTTCATGCAGAGTCATAGTGCAATAAAACATATCAGAGTTTAGCGATACTGGCTATGGAGACAAGTTCCCTTGTGAGTTTAAACCGTTGTAAACAGATCACAAAATATGCATGGCTTTAGCAGTTTCTCTAATCTCAGTCTATTATATAGTCTTAAAAAAATAAATAATAAAAAAAAAAAAAAAAAAAAAAAACAGAGAATTGGTCAGAGATAGCAATTACTGTTAAAAAAAAAAAAAACAGTAATAAACAAAAAGTTAAAAAAAAAAAAAAAAAAGCAGAACACGTGCAAACATGTAGCAATAAGTCATACCAAGAGTATAAACACTTTTGAGCTAGAATGGCAGTCAGTACTCTGTATAACCATGATCAATAGTCTGATGAAAGATTTTTTTTTTAAATAATTAACCATTTCATGTAACAAAAAACCTTATAAATGTTCAGTTTTTGGTACAAGAAGCTCAAGTAAAAGAGGATCCCAATATTGATAGGACATTCAATAAACTATTTATCAGATAAATAAAATACTTATGTTTTTGTCTAAAAAACTGACCTAGTCAGTAGTCCAGTTAGAAAACTATTTTAATTGTGTTAATATACTTGCCATGTGAGAAGACCGGGTCTGGTTAGGGGGCTTTCTTTAAAATTGACTCAAGATCACCTTTTAAAGCTGGTCTATAGTCCAACAATGGGGACCTTGCCATGTAAATAAAAAAAAAAAAAAAAAATCAAAAAAAAAAAAAAAAAAAATCACAGGATTTTGATAGGTAGATAGGATGTAAATATAGACTTAACTATTGTGTATAGCATACAGTCCATTCTAGGTCACTACCTTTTCGTGGTGAAGGGGCTTGTGTACCTCAGTGACGCTGTGAGCTATACCATGTAGGGTCATCCAAGATGGGCAGGTCAAAGAAGAGAGGTCAGACAAATCATGGTCCACTAGAGAAGGAACAGGCAACCCATTCCAGTATCTTTGCCAAGAAAACCATATGGATAAACACAACCAGAACGGTTCATAGGGTCCACAGAGCTGACATGCGGCTGTCTATATGGTCAAGGAGAGTCTGACTAAACCACCAAAACAGCATACACATTTTCATGTAACCAATACAACACCAAAACTACAATGTGAGACATTTACAGTTTACGGACTTCAAGTAATCTTGCTTAGCTGTATTACCACCTTCTTGAATAAAATAACAGTTTACACAGAAAGCATCAATTTATAGCACAAAGGTTCAGTCTAGCTTGCTTCACTAGAAATTGTGTCTCCACTGAACACTAAAAAAAATATTAGAATAGCATTGTCTATAGAAATGCAAGTCCAAATGGGTTAGAATTGTAGGACACAACTATAACAAATTAAAACCATAATTAAATTTGGAGGGAGATTACACCTCACACATATTCTACCTACAAAAAAAATAATACTCTAAATGCTGCAAAGCCGCACTTCAATAAACACAGCCCTGTACTATTGCTGGTTACAATTTTTTTTTAAGTATTTCAACATAATTGTTAGGGTGTACACTTGCAGGTAACCTAATAAAAATAAAGAATTAAAAAAAATCAACTACCATATCTGCACTATACAATTAAAAAGACTAATATGCACATGAACAAATTCTAAATCAAAGTTCGTGTCTGTCATGACTTGCACCATTTACAACCACGTTAACAGTAAATTGTTACAGTGTGCAGTTATTTTGAGTAAAATAGATCGTAAAAAAAAAAAAAAAAATATAGGGCTAGCTTCATTCAAAGTATAGAGGAATGTTTGCTTTATAAAATGTACAGTGACATACTAAACTAAGCAGAAATCCACCATGGTTATGGATTTTAAAAAAAATATATATATAAAGCAATGGCTTGTAACACTTGGATACAATCTCCTTGTACCGCCTTATTTTAAGTCCCTACAGAGTTACGGATGTAATTACTGCTCTGTTCTCCCAAGACATTATACTTCTCCTCTGTAAACCTGCAAAAAAAAAAACACACACACACCACTGCTGTCATACTTTTACATTTTAGTTTTAGAAAACATTGATACAGCCTCTAATTTGTTACCTTTTATACACAATTTTGCAACTGTAAAATCTACCAGATTAGCTTCAAGAGGCGGGAGGAGACTATAGTGCACAGGATGCATCAATTTGCACAGTGGGAATGTGGCAGATACAGCAGTCAATGATCTTCACAGGACAAAAATGAAAAATCATTAGTTTTGCGAGGACACACCATCCTGAGAATGGATCAGACACAAATAGGCAAGAAAAAAAAAGAAAAAGAAAAAAGTAACAAATAATTACAGAATACATTTTTTTCCCCAAAAACATTTGCCTATTATGGTTAGCTATTCAAATGGACATATAGGAAAAACATGTAACCAAATTGGACCTTTAACTTTCTTACTGAATATCACAAAAGAAACCGGTTTGTTTTAAAATGTATAACCCTGAATATAAATCTTTTAGGACTGTGGGAAATTTGTTTGTTTTTGATATTTTTTTTTAAATCAATATTTTTTCCTAAAAAGTTTATGATGTGGATATGATAGAACATCGGTTAATCCTTGGGGTGCCTATTCTCTAGCCACAAATGACATGCCAACAGGTTTTATGACGTACAGGAAATATAATAATTTTTGGTGTCCCCACAGTGATTTGGCACTCTGCTCCACCAGAGCAATTAATGGAAAACTAGCACCTCCCTCTTTTGGCGACAGCACTAGCATCCATCTTGTAAAAAAATAAAAGGAGATATTATATGATTGCTACCCTGAAAATGCAGATAGTATTATGTTCTTATAACCTCATGATGCAAACCTATGTACTGGAGCGGCCCACGTGGAATAGAGAAGAGTAAAATAGTCAAATGTTGTAGAATTCTGATAAATATATAGGCATTCCCAATATGAAAAACGAGAACAAAATTTAAATCAGTTTTTCATTTTTTTCTAAAAAAAAAAAAAATCAGGTATTTAAATGTTATAATTTAATGAATCCACAAACTTTTCCTAAAGAAACATCTGAGAAGTTATGAGAGTTCTGTGAAACATGTGAAGTTTACTATGAGTTCATGAAGCGTGTAGTGATATTTCTGTCTACCAACTGGTATGTTGTATTGTGTATTTACTTCTGCAGTGCAGTTTTTAATACCAGGAGTATATCACAAACCAGAAATCGTCCACATGGACCACCAGTGGTCTCTGAGCTTCATTCAAATGGTACAAAAAAACAAACAAAATTTTTAAAAAAATGAATAAAATGCAATACAGAAATACCTAGAAACTAGATGTTGCCATGTATAAGTGGATAGGCTTCCAACAGTGTAGAGTGCACTAGAACAGTTAAAGAGTATACATAAAAATAAAAAATGTTCATCTCTGGTGACCATTCACTGTTAAAAAGGACATAAGAGTGCTCCCGTTTTTTAATATTACCATAAACTACTTGTTTATTTGTATATTCAAAGTTTCAAGAACAAGTGGTTTAAAGCTGTTTTTACTCATGGAAACCTTCCAAAGTGTCTGTTGCTCATAATACAATGTTTCTATAGTACTAGATGTCCTAGCCAATGAGAGACTATGTCTCAGCAGCATTTAAATAACACATTGCGGTCACTAGCTACAATTTCTAGCACCATATGCAGAGTTACAGGGATGGACCTTTGCAAGGACGGTTTAAAAGGTTTCAGTGAGTAAAACAGCTTTTAAAAAAGTGGTTATTAATAAAATGACGTTTAAAATTTGCATATGGACAAACACTTGACCCTGCACATCCCTTTAAGCAGAGTAACTTTAAAACGTAGAAGTGTTCAATACTATAGGTAGTTATTTTTGTTATTTGGCTTATATAGTGTGCATTTGCCAAAATTAAATTAAAAAAAAGTATAAAACACCACATACATAGGTTTTGTTGCTAATATTGTAGATAGATATATTACTACTTCAAATATGATTATTTATAATTAAAATCTTATTTTGCATACAGAGCAAACAGAGCAAAATGTACAGTATGTTCTAATATGAAATAGCACATGAGAAAATCACAATCTCCTGGCAGAGAGCACAGCTAATGTATTCCAACAATTCTGTTGAAACACTATATTATGCATTGCTTGAGCAATAAATGCTTAAATCAAGTTATTTTTTTATGAGCACAATAAAAAAAAACAAAAAAAAACACAACTATCTTAGTCTGTGTTATGCAATACTATGAAAGTGGATTTTCCTTAACCAAGCAGTTAACAGGAAATTCGCTTTTAAGAAAAGGATTTCAGAAAGGTCTAGTTAGAAATGCCAAGGTGAGGAACATGTCAGAGTAGCAAAATGCCAGATGTTAAATTGCTAGAACTTCAGCCTCATAGCCGCACAAAAAGTAACCAGATACACGAATATCACAAGTAGGATTTATAGCTAGAGTGTATTGCAAAAAAAAATATTAGAGTGTATACAGCTGAACACTTTAACCAGATTAAGTCCATAGGTCATAAGTTTATGGTTATACTGTCTTTATAGATTTGTTTGTATGACTTAACTATGCAACTATCTGCTTTTGCAAAGTCACCAGTTCTTCTCCCTTGCCTTAAAGGGACACGGCATATATCATTACTGTTCTACATCAAAACTGAGCACAGAAAATCAAGTAAAAATAAAATTGAAGCTTACTTCATGGTTTATATAATTAAGTTAATTATGAAAACGTGATGTTCCAACTATTAGCAGTATTGAGCAAGAAACAAATATACCAAGCAACTTCCAAATGACAAACTCTCCTTCCAGCAACCTGAACAATGTAAGCATACTCCTTAGTTGTTTTATTTTCAGTTGTTGCTTTTTTTTTTTTTTTTTTAATCACATTTGGGAATATGTGAAATATATTACTGCAGTGAAGATATTTAAACATTTTTGAAAACTGTAGTGTACTGGCCCATCAGGACCTGAGATAACGCCCTAATCAAGTGCAATAAATTCTCCAATGCAAGCGCGTCTTATTATATACACACTAGCGACTTGCCTGTCAAAAAATGACGGCAATTAAATTGTAAGGCAGGTAATGCAGTTTTTACACACAATGCAACGCTTTTAGTCCTCGGAGTATCTTCAGAGTTCCTTGCGAGCCTCTCCCCGATGTACTTTTGGTCGTCTGAACACCTTCTGTGCTCATTGCAAGCCCCATGCTGAGCCTCTTTGGCGCTCATTGCGAGCCTCTCCCCTTGTGTAGTTTTGTTCCTCTGAGCAACCTGGCCATTCAATGTGAGCACCGCTAATTAAATACTGTATTTATCTGCGTATAACACGCACTTTTTCTCCCTGAAAATAGGGGGCAAATGATGTGTGCGTGTTACACGCCGATATCTCTCTACCCCCGTGTCTCTCTAACCCCCAGTGTCTCTTTCCCTCCCCCCTCCTCAACCTAAACCACCCTTAATACCTCCCCCTCACTTACCTGCTTCTGCTCCGGCCTCGGCTCCTTCTTGACCCGGCGCGCATGCAACGTCACATGCGCGCCACGCCGTTAGCATATACCGGGTGCGGGGAGAGGGGGAGGTATTTAGAGGGGTTGAGGTTGAGGAGGGAGGGGCGATGAGGAGGATGAAGTTTTTTTTCCTGAAATTTCCTTTTTAAAAATGAGGTGCGTGTTATACGCCAATAAATACGGTAATAAAATTAATATACTTTACCTATTTTTAAATGAATATATCCAGGAATCAATATGCTGAAGACCTAACAATCGCTGTTTTTCCTACAGCATACAATTTGGGGTCGTATTTTATTTTCTCTACGTGGTGGTTTCCTTTTCAAAGTGTTATGGGCCGTAATTTTTTGAGGCGATTTATTCAAAGTGCTACGGGTCTCGCACTATGAATTGTGTATTTGATTTTTTTTTTTTTTGTTCTGTAGTCACGCAGGTTGTAGGTATGATACTTAATGCGTACAGGGTCATAGTGCCTATGGCGCTCATCTCCACCAGCGCAAGGAGTGCCTTTGGCGCTCGTTGCCTGGCCGCAAGGGCCACAGCGGGCACACAAAGCGAGCCCACAGTTTTAACGTTGCATTACCTAAGTTTTTATGGCAAGCCTGCGCTGCTGAAAACTATTTATGTGATAAATACACATATTTATATGCTATAGGTTCAGCACTTTACATTATTACCCCATATATAGATCAAAAATATGGTAGTGGGGAAAGCATTTCACCAAGAATGTTTTGATTTAGCTGGTTTACATTCCATGAAATATTGGACATTGTGCCAAATATACATAAATATCAGAATAGCATGTACAGTTGGAAAAGTTGGCATCAATGGAAAAGCCATGTATTTATGTTGACAACACTAAGTATTTGCAGAAAAACATTATTTAGGAGAACTTTGAAGGAGTAATCATTCAAATCAGAAAAGCAATATGGTTTTGCAGAGTTAGGATTGTTTGATGTACTGTCAAAATGTATGGTTTTATGTAGGTATTGGTAGTTTCATCTATGCAGGTTCCTTCAACCACAATTCTTTGCCTAGAAAGGATTGTTGAACTTCTAGAGTAATTCTAATAAAACAGAGAAAAAAATAAAATAAAAATTATAAAACTACAAAATAAAAATAAAATAAAAAGTTAAAAATAATGATAGAGATGTTTAATCTGTTTTGCATCAGTAGTGCTCTTTGTTTAACTGGGCACAATATTTACCAGTAATTAAAGCCAAAAATGAATTTGTGTGGAAGAACCTGTAAGTCAAATAAACTGTACGTTGAAGTTAAGTGTTTTTAATTAAAAAAAATAAATAAATAAAAAATACTGCATATTGCTTGGTACAACCAGTTTTTGGTTTGTTTGTCTCCAATGTTATATTTGGGAGATCAACTCTCTACATCCATATAAAGTCCTATAAAAAGTGACCTCAAACACCCCTTTCATGAAACTTACATACTGTAGGATAGCATTTATGTTAATACTTTGCAGCAATATGCATTTTTTTCATAAGCACTCTGAATGATTTTTAGTCTTATTGGGTTCAGTTTACCCCTAAATGGTATTCTTAAACTGTAACACTTAAATCTAAATGGCAAAAAGTGTGTGTGACATATATATATATATATATATATATATATATATATATATATAATTTTTTTTTTTTTTTTTTTTTTTTATTTGTTTTTTAAAGGTTACAAGAGTTATAAAATCAGTTAATACCAATAATACTCATACAATAATTCAAAGTCACTGTAAAGGAGTTGATTTCTCACAAATGAGGTGATGTGACGACATTGATCAATTTTCCAGTACTTTACAAAAATAAAAATGTACTATGCCATAATCACCAGGAAATGAAGTCAGCATTGAACGTAAGAACTGCAGATAGAATTAGGAGCAAATGTCAAATGGGAATATATTCCCCAGAGATCAATCAAAATCAGTAAACTGGGAGGTGAAGAAATACAAGAGCAAACAGTTACAGAACAAAATGTGTAACAGAACTTAGACACAGGTTACTAAATCAATAATCTATAAACGGACGTAGTAGTACAACATGGCATTAGCATAGTGGCACTGCAAAAATGTACCTAATGTTTTATTTCTTCTACGCCTTAATTGCATCTCAAGTGTTTGGCAGAGTGACTGTAGTGGGCATTAGGGTTTCAGTCAATAAGTACAGTACTATAATATGCATAAACAGCTGCAAGATAGAGGTGTTGGGGTTGATTTTCTTATGAACAGAAATTATTAATGTCAAGTACATGAAGAGCACTAGCAACTTGTACACATACATAGCAAATTGATCACCAAAGAAATAGTGCTCAATTATAAACTTACACATGAAAAATAAGGAAAGAGTTAAGAGAATACAAGTATGGCATCTCATTAGTGGGTGTCCCATGTAGTGTGTCAGTAGGTCTTCTAAGGCTACAACATCATATCACTCGTGCTTGCACTCCAAAACATTCCCTTCCTATTGCCCAAGTCTCAATTTGGCAACTCATACTCCTCTAAAGATACTCCACAGTGATTTTATGGAGTCTTGATGGGTGTACAGCAAAATACATTTTAATTATTGGTTTGCTCCTTTTAATAACTTTGGGTTCACAATAGTGGAATATGCCAGTGATTACCTAACTATATGGCAACTTTGGTGCAGAAATTTGCTGGTTTTCCCCTCAACATAAAATTAATAAGTAAAACAAAAAAAGCAAGGTACCATTTCCCCACCACAAGAAAACTTAAAGTGTGCACCATAGAAGCAAAAAATGTACAATAATATTATGGAAAAGGACCCCTACTAGTGGGCTAAATTTATTTTAAAAAATTACAAGGGCGAGTGACGCTTACAGAAGAAGAATTTGGGCACGAAGACTGAACAATTGATAGAATTCACAAGTGATTTTCTGAGGTAGTTTAGTCTGCACAGAAAAGTTAGTGAGCATTGGCTTGTTATTCAAATTAAAATGATGACAAACCAACTGATGCATAGATCTTGAAAATGTCATACTACAAACTTCTCCGTGAAAATATAACAATATATAAAAACCGCCAAAGAGGACAGGATGGAAATTCCTAAAATAAACTTTACTTTCCTGATTCTTGCACAAATAAAATTAGAGCTGAGAAAAATGCAGACGTACATACACACTTGGATTTAGAGAAATATTGAGAACATAGTAAAATGCATCATTGTTTGCTCACACAATAACTCCTGGGAGCAAATATTGTTTGTAATTCCCTAGTATAGCATCTATGATTTATTTTCTGCCAAGCACTCAAGCAAATTACCAACACGGCTTGTCCAATACTTTCAGTTTAATACAGAGACATGCAAGCCGTTACTCTAGAGAAAAAATGCATGGCACACATCTGTAAATCCAGAATGTAAAATATGGCAAGTTGCTTATTAGGAACTTGTGTAATTAGCCAACACTAAAGGGGAAAAATCTAAAAGTTTTTCATCATAATGTTAGAAGAAAGATCCTAAATAAAAAAATGTCCCAAGAGGGTTTACAACACATCCATGATTTACCACTACAGTACATAAAACCAAAACTTCAAGAGTACCAGCATGTGTGCAAGTAATAAAAAACAAACAATGTCTCCTGCTTTTGGAGCATCAGGTGCAAGAAACCTGGCATATTTAATTGTTACCACATGACAGAAAATATACAGCACTGCACATTTGAAACAGACCCTTCACAGAGTACATGTAATAACTGCCAGAAGTTTAATGCCTGGAGCTTTAACACTACAACATATTGCTTCCCCAATGAGCTAACAATCTAAAGGCTATGTTTGAAAAGGTATACATGGCCTGATGTTCTATAATGTATCAGTAATATGATAGGAGATAATATTATTATTAATAATAATAATAATAATATTATCGTCCTTTATTTGTAATGTACCAACCAACATATTCCATAGCTCTATACAGGTATTATACAATAACAAAAATCTCAACGACTCAGAGCTTGACAAATACTGGGAAAAATGGATCCTAAAATTTGACTGCAGTCTCCCAACTTTTTTTTTTTTAATTAAAATAAATAGTTCACATTTGAATGACTAAAACAATTTAAAAGTTATATATAAATAATAAAAAGTGTACAAATAACTATTAAAACTATTTTTTTTCTTGTATGGGCCATACATATTCCAAATGTAGTCCTTTAAAACAGGTTTTGCCAAATTAAAATTTAGGAGCTAACCAAAAATTAGTTTGGAACAGCCAAACAGGTTGAAGGAGTGTATGTATGTATGTATGTATGTATGTATGTATGTATGTATGTATGTATGTATGTATGTATGTATGTATGTATGTATGTATATACACACACACACACACATACACATATACACACTTGTAACTGCCAATTTGACAGTGTCTACCAGCATTTAAAACCTTATACAATTTTAGCTTTACATTATAAAAATGCAATATCTAGTTTGCAGTCTCCTTCATTTATACCATGAGTCACCTAACTTGAATTACAAAAAAAAAAAAAAAAAATTGGTATAGAAATATCCCCCCCCCCCCACCAAAAAAAATAATAATAATATTACTATACAATACATAAATATTTTTGCAACTTTTTCATGTGCATACTAGGAGATCGTTCTGGACATAACATTTATATTGAGATGTTTGAATTGGACCCATTAGGAATAGTCATGAAATATTATATATATATATATATATATATATATATATATATATATATATATATATATATATATATATATATATATATATATATATTACACACACTTTTTTTTTTTTTTTAGGCTGGACTCCTTTGGGTTTAACATATATAAAATACCACAAATACATACATTCTTCATTCTGCACCTCCCTTCCCTCTATATAGGAGCATGAGCAGCTCCTTGCCTGCCTGCACTCAATAGCAATACTGGGTATCTCACATCCCTGACTGATGATCCAATTGGCTGCATCTGATGCTTTCCAAACGCCAGTAGGATAATAAAGCCTTGCCTGGTGGCTGTTACTGTGGCACATAGACAATGAGGACTAGCACAGCATCACATCTCCAGCATGGTGTTACACCCCTGAACATTACATTCTGGTGCATTGTACACACTGATTCTTTGCATGGATACACATCTAGCTCAGTGCACAGATATACAGTGAAGACACAAGGCAGTTATTGTTGAGACACCTACTTGTGCTTAGGAAGCAGTCTGTAAACCTTCTAAAGCAGCCTGCAGAAGAAGGTCCATCTTCCATGTCTGTGCCCACACACAGGGGCGGCAGGGACACCCAATGCCAGGAAGCTTTGCCCTGGTCACAGCTGATGCCAGTAGAGCTTGTCTTCCAGGATCTTGCAGATGTCTTTAGATGAGGGAGCCCTCTGCTGCCTCCTCCCACCCTGGGCACTTGTAATATATTGTGTGACCACTGGTGATGGGACTGTGTAGAAATAGCAGAGGATCTGCAGGGAGGATAGTGATGGGACTGCAGGGTGTCCTGCTCAGGGCTGCCTCCTCTATTCCAGCTGTTTGCTGTAGTGCAGAGGTCTACTTCCCACCCGCTGCTGCCACCACCTCTCCAATGTCTTCCTCCACCCACCAGACTTTTTATCCTTTCCCTCTCCTCTTCTCTCCTTCCTCCTTGGCCGGTGATGATGTGATAGGAAGAGGGTGGGGTGCAGGCAATGGGAGGGCAGGCCGTATGTGAGACGTAGATACAAGGGGGCGAGGAGGAGGGGTGGGCTGTCCTGCTGCCGCCTTTATCTGAAGCAGCTGTGGGCTGGAGAGGGGAAGGAGGAGAAAATGAGCTGAATGGAACTAGGCTGTTCCTTGAGAGCCAGACCCGGCTTCCTCCTCCTCTTCTTTTGGGAAGGAGCTGCAGACTGCTCTCACAGCCTTTGCTTCTTCTTCTCCTCCTAGCAGACAGAGGCACTTTAGGGTGGGATGACAGCACTCTTTCTGGGCTGGACATTATCTGCAGTTATGCTGTATATGCAGTGTGTTTCTTGCATATTCAGGCTGGGTGTTTGCAGAGCCACACAAAATGGAGGGGAGGGCTGAGTATAAGGGGAGGGGAAGCTGTCAGTAGCTGCAGAGCATTGTAATGGCAGAGCCCGCCTTGTTATGGTAACCACCCCTAAATCACACTGCAACCAACCCCTCAGCCAGCATCCTGACACAATATGGTATAGATCTTATAATGTATAGATAAGAGGCACTGCTGGCAAAATACACACTGATCCTTATTAATTGCTCATAATCACAACGCAGCCTAAATACTAATAATTACACTAAATACATGAGTAAGTCAATCTGAAAATGACCATGTACAATTCCAGCTCAAACCTATTAGAAATACAGTATTTAAAAGCTTTCCATATAAGAGGGTGCTTAACTATGAGTAGTGACCCCATATTTTCACTAGTCCCTTAGATATTGAACCCCACAACACCAACATTACAAACATGTTTAACTATCAATTCTCTTACAAACAATATATATATATATATATATATATATATATATATATATATATATATATATATATATATATATATATATAAATCTATCTGTTTAAGGGAAGACATGGTGTTTCACCTGAATTAGTTTAATCTTGAACTGAAACTCAAGATTATGACATTATATATATATATTAAAGGCAATGATAGTTTAACTCTGTGGTCCCTCTTGCAGAGAAAGAATAGAGTATTAACCTCAGTCTGATTCTCTCTCTCTCTTTCTCTCTCTCTCTCTCTCTATATATATATATATATATATATATATATATATATATATAGTTAGATAGATGTGTGTGTGATAGAATATATATATATATATATATATATATATATATATATATTCTTTCTCTGTAAGAGGAGCGACAGAGTTAAACTATAATTGCCTTTAATTGTCCTGATCTGGAGTTTCAATTCAATCTAAAGCTAATTCAGGTGAAACAACATATATCTTCCTTAAAAAAAGAACACAACTTGCTATAAAACTTATTTGACACACAAAACTAAAAGAAGACTCACTTGGGAGTGTGTGTGCAAGTGAGTGAGGAGCTGTAAAGCAGTTTCCTTCTGGCTAATTATCTCCTTGCCTTGACCAGTAGTAATCAATTACTAATTAAGTTATTGGACAGTTTGTACAACATGAATGACCCTCTGAAATATGTTGTATGTTACTTTACAGCAATATAAAAATCCCATTTGCCAAACCAACACATGCACATTAATAAATGCACTATTTAATGAAATAAAAGAAGCAACAATAAGTCAATATATAATAGATTAAGTTGAATATACTCTAGTTAATGTTACATTTCGTTTTTTACATATTTTTACATGTTATTTTTATATATTTCTTCACTAAATTTCATGCTCCATAATAGGCATAGTTATTCAATATAGTTCGTTTTTATATGTGGAATATATTTAATAAATCAATATATAAAGTTGCATTGTATACTTGTTTATTTAGTAAGTTTACTTAAAAAAGTTCCACTATCACTGAAACGGTTAAAAACTAATCCCCGATTTAATCAGCATTAATTAATTATTATACTCCCCGTTTGGTGTCAGATACAACTTTATATAGTCTGTATACAGATAATTTATTTGAAATATAGCAAATAAGAAAATGGGATAATAAATGTAACAAACATATGTGAAAGGAGGATCTGCTGCCATTTTTCTGGGTTTGAACTACTGGAGAAAATTATGTGAAATATTGAATTTCTCCTTGAATTTCTCAAAACAAATCTCTGACGATAAACAGTCAGACACAACAATGTTGTGCTGGAAAAAAATCTCTAGTACATTATTGTACGAATTCTGCTACAAAATACATGAAAATCATAACAGAACAATACATATTGTTCTTGGTCTTATGTACCAAGCACACGTTTAAAGGCTTTATGCTTCTGTTCTCATATAATAAAATAAATACTATTTAAGCACTACATAATTAATTGTAAATTATTATGTTTATTTGTTCAAAATTAGTAGCAAAGATAATTGTGTATTGCAAAAATTTGGATATTTTAGTGGCAATGGCATATGAGATTTTTTAACATTAATCCTGGTAAATAATTCATGAATTAATGTCTTCATGGTGTTTGAAGTGTGAATGTGTACCTGTACAATGTATCTGTTTTCCATTGTATCAGCTCAAAATGCCTTCACTTGTGTGAGGTCCAACTATCACTTCTGAAAAAAGGTAAATACAAGTATTAAATAATAATAATACAAAGTTTAATTAATTTTTCTAAGCAAAAAAGTTAAATATGCAAAAATAGTTTAAAAATAATACAATAAAATTATGTGTTTTTTTTTTAGCATGGATATATGTCATTTATCTTAAACAATCATTAATTATTGAATTAATGTTAGATAGGGAATACTCCACTAACACTTCCTTCTGTGCCTTTATCTGCTAACTATAATAGGAATGCTGATCAATAATTGTCAGACAATATACTTTTTGAATGAAACAGAAATCATGGTTTCATATGGGTTCAATAATGTAGATCAACTACTAGTTGTAGAATTTTAAAAGATATATTTCAACTTAAATGTACACACATCTAAATATACAGTATGTGCTTATATTTATAAAATATTGAAGGTTTCTAACAGATACTCTCAACTCATTTATATTCTTTTTGTGTATATATTTATACTACACAATATACAGAAACTATATATATATATATATATATATATATATATATATATATATATATATATATATATATATATATATATGTTAAAATAAATGCTGTAGTGTCCAGTCATCACTCCAATATAAAGCACTCCAATATATTCTACAAGAAAAATTACTATAATGATAACATGACAAATGACATACCATATACCACATAATATAATATATGGGAAAGCTATATAACAAAGGACATAGCTGATTATATGATATACTCAAAGAGTTCAGTTATAGTGTACAATAATCATTTCTAATTTCACAGCACAATGTTGTAATTATTTGGGGTATATTTCACAGCAAAGTAATTTTACCTGATATATCAGTGTTGAGAAGTGACAATTGACCACCTTTAATCCTCTTAAAATATATTGAAGCTATTCATGGAAGTGTAAATATATCTCATGAGGCTGTATAGAATAATATAGGAATTGAAGAGTACTTGCCCTGCCTCACATCAGTAGTATTATCCCACCTTTGTAAATATAACCCTGTTAATTATAACCGAATGTCTTTGCATAGTTTTTTGATATTTATTGTTTTACAATATATACATGTGGCATTTAATAAAACAAAATAAATAAATAGCAATAAAAAAAAAAAAAAAAAAGTTTATCATGGTTTGTGATGTTGCTGGCATTAATAGAGGTTATGTATATCTTGATCAAGTTGGTTTAACTTAAGTACTATGTGCTTGTTCGAAGGAATGCAAATGCTGAAATTAATAAATACTTTATTTGATCAGTATCAGCTTGTTTTATTATAATATTTTATGAGTACAGAAAAAACTTTCAATATTATTAATGTCGTTAAATGTTGTAACAGTAGGCTAATGCTGGTATTTAAATTGAGTATATATATATATATATATATATATATATATATATATATATATATATATATACATATATACACACACACACACACATATGTGCATGTGTGTGTAGGAAGGTAAGTCTTCAACAATGCAATTATAAAAACTACTGTGTGGTAATGTGTACTGATGAGAGGACTTCTTGACCAATTCTTTATAGGACCAGTTTAGTGGTCAAACAACAAGGTTTTGTTTGTTTGTTCAATAACTGACTAGTAAAAAACACTTACATGTGAACTTTAGTTATTTCAGACTTTAGTACAGCTGCTTTTCTCCATCTCCTATTAGATGTCCAGGGAGTTAGAATAGATCCAGGAAGCTGTCTTAATATTTCTTATAGACCTTTCTGCTTGTAGGGAAAAACTCCTATATAGGGCAGACTGCTGGGCAGAACCACTCCCATTAACTGGGCACCTAATAGGGAATATAAAGAAGTAGATGTAATTTAGAGCTACATTATTTCTTTTTTTTTTAATATGTATTTTATTGGTAAGCAATTATTAAAAATGAAACCTTATTGTAAGACCACTATACTGGTTCTTGAAAGTTATACAGGCCATACAAATGCATAAAAATACATTTGCAGCATCATGTTTAATTGTAGATTGCCAGGTTGGATTGCATATATTCCAATATATGAATATTTGAGTCCCGTTTAAAGGAATATTTAAGTTTCCTGTATTATGAATGCATCTGATAGAGGCGAATCAGTAGAGGATGAAAAAAAAAATTTGCGTACAAAAATACCAAAATTAAAATGATTGCACTAACCCTAAAGTTTGCTAAATCTCTTGTTTTTGCAAGCAGTTAATTAGTTAACACCCCTAGAAATCCCTGCTAGAATCAGCATGCAATTCATAATTTGTTTGGCCAATCACAGGCATCTAATACATTATATCAATCAGTGATGGCAGTTTGTGCACAAGGCATCATGGGGTGTGTAGTCCCCTGCACAAGGAAGCAAGGAGGAGTCCAGGCATTGCTCTGTAGATCTCTGCATTGTGCTGCTGTTGGCTTGAAGGATAGTAAAGGGTTATAACCTATACTCAAATACAGGGTTTCTATTGGTAGGTGCACTGTGTCTAAGTATGCAGCTCTGGGGGTGTGAAAAACAAGTTTTATTTTTAAATAAAATACATCTGTATGTATATAGAATGACTCAATGTAATGTGTGATTCTGATATAAACATCATGTGTTAGATTAGAAAAAGGAAAGAACAGGAAACTTAGATATACCTTTACTCAGATAACTGCACTTGAGTTACGTACTAACGACCAAACAGAGAAAATTAACTTTATGTATTTGTTTCGTATGATAACGTTTTAATGCTGCTTCAAGGTCCTGTGTACAATAACTGATGATTTCAATACTCACCGAACAGAGGAAATCGAGTTAGCAGTAATGATCATATTTGATTCTTCTGTTTTCCATTGGGGAGATAAAGCTTCAGTGCTACACCCCTGAAGCTTTATCTCTGATCATTACTACCTACCCACTGATTTTGCTGTCTGTATGTGCTCTCAGTTGCAAAATAAATGGGTGAGCATTAATGATCAGAGCAAAAATGTTAATTAATAGAATGTTAAAGTGCCACAATAAAGCTGCATATTTGCTTTGGGGAAAAAGCACTTTCTAAATAAGATTTTAAGCTGAAAGACAGGGTCCTCCACTCTTTTTCAATGTGTTATTATTGTTTTGTTCCGATGTACTTATCCCCTGTATAGCACTACGGTATATGTTGCTGCGTTACAAATAAAGGATAAGAATAATAAGCTCTACTCTATACTATCTGACTTATGAAAATATTGTAATTCTTAATAACCAAACTTTACTGCTATTTAGATTGTGAACTCCAACCGCTAACTCCTTCTTACACCAGTTGGAGCTCACAGCAGATCCCAGTATCCTCATGATTCTGGTAAATACAAGCCCTTTATAGGTGGGTCGAGTGTAAAATTATGCTTAGAGATCAAGTATATTCCAAAACATTATCTTCTTAATTAACTCTTCTTTATTGAATTATA
This sequence comes from Discoglossus pictus, assembly GCA_027410445.1. Lineage (NCBI taxonomy): Eukaryota > Metazoa > Chordata > Amphibia > Anura > Alytidae > Discoglossus > Discoglossus pictus. Next base: position 174,381,419 of record CM050165.1, on the reverse strand, counting down.
CATACATTTTTTTTTGTATAGTGAACACAGTAAAACATTCTGTCACCCCACACAGATAATACAGCCAGGAGCCCTGGTCCATCTGGCATTAGCAGTTCCTAGGAAGCCCCCTGCTGGGCTGGTGTCCCATAATCTAACTACATACGCATGTGTAACTCCCGTCCTCTCAGACTCACAGAACAAACAGTAAGCAATGACCTCTTCCAGTTTCACAATATTTTCCATTAGCATATTGTATTCTCGTCATGCTAATACAGATTGTAAATCCCACAATTAATGGACAACTGTGGCAGATACTTGGTACCAACAATGTACAAATATCTATAACAACAATTTTCTCTCCAGTCATTCAGAATTTTAAGGGAAAAAAAAACAAATCATAATATGCATGTACAATTTCATAAATTGTAATTGTTCTCAAGGAATTATCTTTTTTACTGTTTAATGGATCACTGTTGCAGCCAATAGCAGCACATTCACTGCAGCCCAAGCAATTGATATTTGTTGTAATACTGATTAAACTATTTGTGCTTAGGCTGCAAAGATGCATGAAAAATCACTACAGCTTTCCCTGCCCTCTGGGGGAAACAAAGTGACGGACCTTCAGATGTCAGTAGTATGGTTTTTAAGAAATAAGAAACATATTTCTTCCTTATTTTCAAACATTGGGCCTCATTCAAATGAGGCCGTAAATCAATCGCAAGTAGATTGAGTTGCGGGCTTCCGTTGATCTACTTTTACTCTGCTATTCAATTGTCTGGGCCTGCAAGTTAGGCACCGGTTGCGAGAATCGGAAACCATGCTATCGGCAGTAGAATTTGCAGGCTTAAACATGATCGCGGACGCATGCCCGGAACTCGTGGTTCAAGCCAGAAAACTCGGAGCACTTTAAAAGCAAATATAAAATCAATCCAGCACTGTAAATGATGGGAAACACAATGGGTAACATTAGAATTAAAAGCACAACATTCTCAAGCTTGCACATCTCCAATATATAATACTTTATTTTATGTTTAATTTCTGTCCAAAGTCCTACGGGCTTGAATGACCTCCAAGCTCATAACGCGTTATTCAAGCCCGTAGGACTTCAATGAAATATGGAGGTTCGATTCCAAAGTCCTACGGGCTTGGAGGTTGAAGCCCGTAGGACTTTGAACAGAAAATAAACATGAAATAAAGTATTTTATTTTGGCAAAGTGCGAGCTTGAGAATTTTGTGCTTTTAATTCTAATGTCACCCATTGTGTTCCCCATCATTTACAGTGCTGGATTGATTCTATATTTTCTTTTAAAATGCTCCAATTCGACAGCAAGACCTTTGCGAGACCTCCTTGGTCCTTGTAACCTGTGGATCGATTGTTGCCATTTGAGGGCTTGACGGAGAGGAAATCGGAGCAATTGAATAGCGATTTGTGATTTTAGCAGCCACAACTCTTCCGGCTGTGAAAGATCAAAGGCTTGGAGGGAAGTAACTTGAATGAAAGAATCGCAATGGATCGCAGCTCGCAAGTAACCCAATCGAAGCCCACAAATGGAAGGCATTTGAATAGCTAAGTAACTTGCGATCTCCACTTGCAAGCCTGGATCTCTAAAAAGTAGCAATTGAATGAGGCCCATTGTGTGCATTGAATGTAATTCATCTTACCGAATAACGTAAAAGATTATTGGTACAAAGTCCCAATGGTGGCTATAGCTATGATGTTCGATACAATCGCGATCACTAGTCTATATTAGTATCGTGTACCATAGGGTTTTGATGTTAATGTACACCTGCACTTCTGCAGTGAGGGAGCAGGTAAGAATGGTGGTTGGTATCTCCAAAGACTCTACAAATATAGGATAGCTGCTGCTTTTAGTATGACATTGTCCACAGTACTGTCCGATGATGAAACTGAAAAATAAGAGGGGGGGGGGGGGGGCGCAGACTATCCTAGTGTATATGGTCAAATGAAAGTAAGTAAATGGATAGGCTTGAAATGGCAATGTGCCTAAGTATTTATGAGGTGTTTATTAGCATGATCAGTAAAGCTCAGTTGTCGTCTTGTCGTTCCCAAATTGTCGGTTCTTTTAGTTGATGTTCCAATGTAAACAAATGAGCATCCCAATCATAGAGTTTACTGTATTACTGGATCATACCAATTCTCAAAAAATTTGGCAGGTACATACACCCGTTTTGTAAAAAATGACTCACGATTTTGTTTAACTCAAAATTGTTTATTTGGATGCAACATTATCAAAATCATAGTATTCTAAATCATGATCCAACCATGAATAGATAGATAGTATCATAATAAAAATCAGGTATATTATAGGTACAAGTCAAATCCCAAAACGTTAATTCCACGGCTTTCAAGAGAGTATATTTTAAATCTGTGATTGTAGTAGTCCTTTAAAATATTATCTACCAGAAAAACAATAGTTTCTCATACATACAACGCAATATGTGACGGCTTTCTTACTTGTTTTCAAGATTGAGATATATATTCACACATAAGTCAAAAAGGTTCCATCAGTTAGCACAGAATCTGAAGAGATATTACATGAATTCCATCTAATTCTATGAGGTGCGACCAAGGGTTCCACCAGATGAATACTTCAGATGTATTCTCTAAGCCCTTTGTTGGAAAGATTATGAGTGAGGGAGTCATATAAAAATATATACATAAAACTATTTTTTAGAAATAGAAAACAGAAAATTGGCATGTGCGTATGTATTCACCCACTTTGTTATGAAGCCCATAAAAAGCCCTGGTGCAACCAATTACCTTCAGAAGTCACATCATTAGTGAAATTATGTCCACCTGTGTGCAATCTAAGTGTCACATGATCTGTCATTACATATGCACACCTTTTTTGAAAGCTCCCAGAGGCTGCAACACCTAAGCAAGAGGCACCACTAACCAAACAATGCCACGAAGACCAAGGAACTCTCCAAACAAGTAAGGGACAATGTTGTTGAGAAGTACAAGTCAGGGTTAGGTTATAAAAAAAAATGCAAATCTTTGATGATACCCAGGAGCATCATCAAATAGAAAGAACATGGCATAACAGCAAACCTGCCAAGAGACGGCTGCCCACCAAAACTCACGGACCGGGCAAGGAGGGCATTAATCCGAGAGGCAGCACAGAGACCTAAGGTAACCCTGGAGGAGCTGCAGAGTTCCACAGCAGAGACTGGAGTATCTGTACATAGGACGACAATAAGCCATACGCTCCATAGAGTTGTGCTGAGTGGCCAGATGAAAGTCATTACTTTCAGCAAAAAACAAAATGGCACGTTTTGAGTTTGCGAAAAGGGATGTGGGAGACTCGCAAAATGTATGGAGGAATGTGCTCTGGTCTGATGAGACTAAAATTGAACTTTTCGGCCATAAAAGAAAACACTATGTCTGGCACAAACCCAACACATCACATCACCCAAAGAACACCATCTTGTTTTTCAGCAACCGGGACTGGGAAACTGGTCACATTGTTGAGCAAAACCTGTACCACTCTGTGCGTGATTTGAGGCTAGGACAGAGGTTCACCTTCCAGCAGGACAATGACCCCAAACACACTGCTAAAGCAACACTTGAGTGGTTTAAGGGGAAACATGTAAATGTGTTGGAATGGCCTAGTCAAAGCCCAGACCTCAATCCAATAGAAAATCTGTGGTCAGACTTAAAGATTGCTGTTCACAAGCGCAACCCATCCAACTTGAAGGAGCTGGAGCAGTTAGATGTGGCAAGCTCATAGAGACTTATCGAAAGCGACTTGGAGCTGTGATTGCCGCAAAATATGGCTCTACAATGTATTGACTTTAGGGGGGTGAATAGTTATGCACATTGACTTTTTTTGTTATTTTGTCCTATTTGTGGTTTGCCTCACAATAAAAAAAAATCTTCAAATTTGTGGTCATGTTCTGTAAATTAAATTATGCAAATACTCAAACAATCCATGTTAATTCCAGGTTGTGAGAAAACAAAACACGAAAAATGCCAAGGGGGAGTGAATACTTTTGCAAGGCACTGTATATCCAGTATACTCTTCTGAATTGCAACCTTGTCATGGTGAAGGGGCTTGTGTACCTCAATGAAGCTGTGAGCTATACCATGTAGGGTCACCGAAGATGAGCAGGTCATTGTAGAGAAACCAGACAAATTGCTGGAGAAGGAACTGGTAGCCAACGTTAGTGTATTTGCCAAGAAAACCATATGAATAAGCACAACCAGAAACATAGACAAATGTGTCTGGGTGCTAAGGTCCATATGGTCACCAAGAGTCAGACAAGACTGAACAACAACATATCCAGTTTATATCTGATTTATCCAGTATAATATTTTAAAAAATATTTTACATTTTAAAAATGGCTGAATTTGTTTGTCATGTCTATAGAGACTGTTAATGAACAATATTATATAGACTAGCTACTTGCCCATCAAAAATGACGAGATTAAAATAGTAAGGCTGGCAATGCTGTTTGCCACACAACGTGAGGATTTTGATCCTCTGAGCACCTTCGGCACTAATGGCGATCCCCGCGCTGAGCGCGTTTGGCTCTCATTGCGAGTCTCTCCCCAGTGTACTTCAACTTACCTGCTTTGCATTGATCACCTTCACGCTGAGCTCCTTGACAAAAAAAAACAAATATGGCTCAAAATCTCTTGCAACCTCACTCCCAAGCTTCCTGGCTCTCCCCCTGTGCTGTCTGTGAGTGTGTTATTATATTTGTTAAATTCTTTTTTTTTGTTTTTAGGTTTTTTTTTGACTTACGTGCTTGGCTCTCAGTTTTGACCCTCACAGCGCCGCTGGATGCAATGAGCGCCTTTGGTGCTCATTGCAGCCTAAGTGCTGCCAGGCTGCTTCGCCTCGCTTCACGAGGCTCGCATGTGTGACAGCGCTGCTGGCTGCAATGAGCCCCTTTAGTGTTCATTGCAGCCTAAGTGCTGCGCAGCTGCTTTGCTTCGCAAGGCTCGCATGTGTGACGATTTGCGTGGTCGCAATTGCGTTACCAAGCGACTTGCCCGTCAAAAATGATGGGGCAATAACATTTTGAGCCATGGCAATGCTGTTTGACACACAATGTAAATCTTTTTCTACTGTGAAGACCTTCAGCGTTCATTGTGAGCCTCGCGATGAGCGCCTTCGGCACTCATAGCGAGCCGCCCCTCTGGTGTAGTTTTGGTCCTATGAGCGCCTTCGGCTCTCATGACAAAGACAGATATATGTTTCTTTTTTTCTATAATTATTAATTACTTATTTACTTACTAAATTAATATACTTTACCTATTTGTAATTGATATATCCAGCAATGAATAGCCTGAAGAGCTAAGTATCTATTTGTATTTTCCTGCAGCAAACAATGTACAGTTGGCCTGTTACTGCCCTGAGGAGAAAGTGTCATCAATGTTCCAACTGTGCATTAGAAATATGCTGCATGCCCAAGGGCAAAGCATTGGTTTAGTTGTGTAAAGCGCCATTTTAGAATCGTAATGTGTTAGTGTTGTAAAATGACGTTGTCTGTGTATGTTGTACGCGGTTCACGAACATTTTCCGTGCTTCCTAAGTGTGTATTTTTGGACATCATATGTCCCTGGCAAAAGTCGTACGTGCCTGGCGGTGTTTTGCTCATTTCGTGCTTGTGTAGCCTAGTTTTCATTTTTTCAGGCCGCCATTTTTATTCTCGCTTAGGCATGCAACCTCACTGGCAGATGTCATAGCTGTTTCTTAATGCTTATTGTGGTATTTTTTTTATTTATTTTTTTGTATTTTGTAATGTTTTTGTTGTTTTTGAATGTACGCATTTCAGCCGTTAAGTTCAGATTTTTGCAACCTCGTATTTTTATTTTCTAAGTTCTGCGGGTCGTAATTAAACCTTGTACACCATTGTCAGTGTTTTCGGTGCTTCTGGGTCGTGTAGCCTCGTTTTCATTTTTTTGGGCCGCCACTTTTTTTCTCGCTTAGACGATTTTCAAGTGATGAAACTGCTTAAAATCTACTTGAATTTGCGTGCAACCACACCGGCGGACGTCCTGGCTGCCCCCCGTACTGTGTGTGATGTTTTTGTAATTTTTTTATGTTCATTTTTATTGTTTTTTGTGTTTTTTGATGTACTCGTTTCGGCTGTTAAGTTCGTATTTTTTTGACTTCGTATTTATTTATTTTTCTATTTTTTTTTTGTGTAAGTCCCGCGGGTCGCATTTTTTCTTTTTTCTAAGTCTCACAGCATTGTTTTTTTTTCAAATACGCGCTTTTCTGGGGGGTTTTTGTACCGGTAGTGAGGCGGTGTAGAGCCTCCACCTCCGCAAATGCGGCCCCTCGCGAAGGCTGCCTGCAATGAGCCTTCGGCTCATTGCAGCCGATGTTGGAGCCTCCACCTCTGCAAGTGTAGGAAAACCTCACATATTTGAGAAATATGTAACCATTTAAACATATCAGCAGCTGTGTAAATCACGAGTATAAAACTATTTTAGAGAAAATCTTTGCATATACAGTAACCATTTGGACCATTTAATATTTGACATGTACACATGTGCAGAAGCACGCAGCATGCAAGTATAACTGCAAGCCCTGCCACATGCCGAAATGTTACACAACGGTTTTCAGGTCCTACTGTCTCACCTCCTGAAGTGAGACTTTGAATACAAAGGACTTTTGTATCTGCAAATTAGGAACATGGTATCATTAGATAAAGTGCTCTCATTAGATTTAATTGAAAGGACAAGCTCTGTTAAGATAGAAGACTCAGTCAATAAAATCAAAGCCTTCAGTAAACAATAATTGCAATGAAAAGTTATCAAGTTTTGTTATTTAATAAACATATAGAAAACAATTACCACAATGGTCCTTTAACACTGTTGCAAATACAGTGCCTCATTCAATTTGGAGGCTGTAAGTCCCGGGATGTCCCGTATGTCTGCGGGCCAGCAGCATGCTTGAGTTACAGTTCTATTCAATTGAACAAGTCTGCAAGTTAAAAATCTCCTCCCACCTCAGGAAGTTGTTCACCTGAAACCAAAATGGCAGATTCCACATCAGTATAACACATACCAGGTAAAAAATTGAGGCTGTATCATTTTTAGATTCTAAAAGTATTTAACCTAATTTGCTCCAATCACTGCTCTATCTCCAATCTTATCATCTCCCCACTCCCTCTTTCTGACCACCATCTCCTAACCTACAGCCTCACAACTCCTTCCACTCTCTGCCCTTTATCACACCCAACTACCAGAACTCACAGAAACCTGCAGGCATTTAACTCACAACACCTTTCCAATTTACTACAACTCCTTCTCAGTCCTCTCAGTACCCTCACTTGCCCTGATATTGCTACCACACAATACAATTTGACTCTAAATTCCACCCTGGGCTCTCTGGCCCCCATAACTACAGGCAGATGCACTCGCTCTCACCTACAACCATGGCACACTATACAAACACGCTACATCCAGTGGTGCTCCCACATCTCTGAACGATTATGGAGGAAATCTCTCTTCATTACAAGTTTATTCTACGCTCCTATCACTATGCCTTCAAATCTGGCCTCCAACCCCAAATGTTTGTTCTCCACGTTTAACACTCTCCTCTGCCCTCCTCCTTCTCCCTCCCCTTCCTCTCCTACAGCTGAAGATTTTGCTAGACACTTTTTAATAGTAAATTTGAAAATATTCGTAATGAACTCTCCTCTCAATGTGGCCATATCACACCTTCTCCTCAACAAACAAACAGCACCCTGCCTTCACCCTATCCCAAACCTTTATCCATTATGAACTCCATCAACCCTGTAACTGAGGATGAAGTTGCTAGTCTTCTATCAACCTCTTGTCTCACAACTTGTCCACATGATCCTATTCCCACACAGCTACCCCCCTCTTCCATACTTATCCCAACTCTAACACATCTATTCAACCTTTCCCTAGACACTGGCAAGTTTCCATCACCTTTGAAACAAGCCATAATTACACCCATTCTTAAGAAATCCTTATCTGATACAGCTTCTCTATCTAATTACCGCAATATCTCTCTACTTCCCTTGGCTTCTAAACTACTTGAGAGTGTCGACTCCAATCGCCTTACACAATTTATTTCCTCCAACTCCCTCCTTGATCCCATCCAGTCTGGCTTCTGGCCCCAACACTCCACAGAGACTGCTATCACAAAAGTTACAAATGACCTGCTCACCGCCAAATCAAAGGGTCATTTCTCTATCCTAATTCTCCTGGATCTCTCTGCTGCCTTTGACACAGTTGATCATCCTCTTCTTATTCAAATTCTCCACTCTCTTGGCATCCGTGACACTGCTCACTCTTGGCTTACATCTTATCTAGAACATTAAACCTTTAGTGTCTCCTTCTCTGGTGCCTCTTCATCTCCTCACCCTCTAACTGTCGGTGTACCCCAAGTCTCAGTCCTAGGCCCCTCATTTTCTCCATCTATACATCCTCCCTTGGTGCCCTAATACAATCTTTTGGATTTCAGTATCATCTATATGCTGATAACACCCAAATCTATATCTCTGTACCTGAACTATCCCCCTCTCTGCATGTTGCCAATTGCCACTCGAGCATATCCTCATGGATGTCTGCCCGCCAACTCAAACTCAACATGTCTAAGACAGAGCTCATCTTCCCACCCTCTTCCTCACCTCCCACCCCTCACTTATCTCTCGCTGTTGACATTGGGGTCCTACTGGACCCTTCCCTCTCTTTCATTTCTCACATATAATCACTCACAAATCTTGTCACTTTCACCTAAAAAACATATCCAAAATACGTCATTACCTTAAACAAGACACAACTAAAGATCTTATTCACTCTCTCATCATATCTCGCCTCGATTACTGCAACTCTCTCCTTGCTGGCCTTCCTATCACCCATCTGTCTCCACCCTAATCCATTTTGAATCCGCTAGACTCATCTTCCATACCAAACGCTCCGTGTTTGCAGCACCTCTCTGTCAGGCACTCCACTGGCTTCCCATAGCCTCTGGAATAAAATTCAAAATCATGACCCTAACATATAGAGCCCTCTACAATAATGCACCCTCCTACATCTCTGCTCTCATCCCAAAATACACTCCCACCCGCCCTCTTCGCTCTGCTAATGACCTTCTCTCCTCCTCTCTCATCACCTCCTCTCACTCCCACCTTCAAGACTTTTTCTTGTGCTACCCCTATTCTTTGGAACTCCTTACCTCACTCCATCAGACAATCTTCCTGCCTCAAATCCTTCACAATCTCTTTAAAAACGTATCTATTCAAAAAAGCCTATCATCTTTAGCCTCTTTATTCACAATGCATCTATCACTCTCCTGTACCTCACCCACACCCATTAGAATGTAAGTTTGAGAGTTTTCAATCTTGTGAGGTGCTTTAGGGAAAGCACAGTGTATATCTGATTGGAAGCTCAATAACAGGGTCTTCCATTATTTTCATTGTGGGCAAATTGTTTATACTTGTACCCAACCCCTGTATAGTGCTACGGAATATGTTGGCACGTTACAAATAATGGATGATAATAATAATAATAATAACCTATTTTTCAGTTTAATACAAAAGTGTATATTTTAATTAGACTGGTACAGTGTCTCTTTAATATTGCAGTGACCTGGTGTGATCTGTAGGTTGCAGGGGAAGAAAAGTAATCAACCCAGAAGAAAAGTAATCAAACCAGAAATTGATTTAAAAAAAATGTTTTTGACACAGGGACTCATGTAAAGCCTGTACCTGGGTTATTAATATGTACATGCAAAAGAACGGGGATAAAAACAAAAGTTTCCAGAGACTCACAAGGCTCCGTACCGCTCTGTTTCATGTCAAACAAGAGGAGGAGAGAAGAATTGCACTGCATCGCAATCTAGTGATTATATATATACTAGCGACTTGCCCGTCAAAACATTACGGTCAATAGAATTTTTAATGCTGGGAAAACTGTTTGCCACACAATATTGGTCTATGACATTCTTAACCTTTTGTTTTATTAAGTACCAATAAATAGAACATTTTGAATAAAACTTTATTTTTTTTACTTTCATCTTGTAATTAACCAACAGGTATATATATATATATTTTTTGTAAATATGAACTTTTTTATTTGTCATACATGTAATAACAATATAACAATTTTTTTATTTTTTATGAATAAATATTGTAAACCATAACAAAGTTTTTAACATGCAACTTGTATTTTAAACAATAATAACATTTTGAATTAATATTTATCTATAAATAACAAACGACTATGTAAAGTTTCCAAAAGTAAGTATTTTGTACACTAACATGCTTTGTAACCTTTTTTTTAAAACTCATGTTAAATTAAATTTGCATTGAATCCAGAGGAAGGCAAACAATAAAACCCCCCATTGAAACTTGGCCAATTGTATCAAAGAAGAAAAAAAAAAATTCCTTCCTGACCCCATTAACTGGAGATCGGATTGCTCCCTGAATCAATACTCCATCTTAAAATTATACAGTTGAATGTATTAACAAATCCTTAAACTTGTCGTAACATAAATGTTTGACTATATTCAATATAGCTTGAAGTAACTTTCCACAACTTTGAACATACAATGTTATACAATATAGCTTTAAATAACTTTCCATAACTTTTAAAAGACAATGTTAAAATGTTAAATACTACTTTAAAACATTTAAATGTAAGCTTCCAATTAAACTAAATTGCACCTAATTGTTTTGTGGGGCCAATCATCTGAAAAGGTAACTTGTAAGACCTTCCAATCTGTGTAACCACTGTTTTGTGTTGTTTTTGATACTTTTTTGTTTCTTCTTGTTGTACTTTGTTGAAATGGCACATCGAGTTTCCTATTGGAAATAGCGGTCCTCTATTTAATGAGTCCCAGAGACCTCTAATTTTGTCCTGGAAGTAAAACCACTGTTCTCTATGTTTTTTTGCCATTGTATTAAGTTCCTTCTTAAAATATTGCTACTTTAAAATCAGTTGGAGTAACATCACATTTTTTCGTCAAAATGAAAGCACTGTACTGTATATTTACAGCACCTCATAGTACACAATGTTTTTTGTAAAAACACATCCATCTTCCAATAAATCACCTTGGCTTGTGTTTTCTTCAACATGTACTTGAATTTCCTCTGGATTATTGCATCTTGAAAATGCAACATATAGTTGTCCATGTGCAAACACAGGTTCCTTCAAAAAAATACCAACAGACTTAAAAGTTTGTCCTTGGGATTTATTGATGGTCATGGCAAATGCCATGATAATAGAAGGACAAAAGGCAAACCACTCTCACTTGGAGCCAAATCAATTCTCGGTATAAGAACTGGTTCGCCTTTATGGGTACCACTCATAATTTCTGCATGTATAAAATGATCCTTTAATTCCTTCACAATTAATCTGGTCCCATTACAAAGTTCTTTTTTTGGATTCATATTTCTCAATAGCATGACAATTGCCCCTTTTTTAAGTTGCAAAACATGTGGTGGCATTCCAAAGGGAGTTAAAGAATTAATGAATTCCATACTAAAGTTTGCTTCACTCTCTTTGTCATCAGCCAGAACAGAATCTGCACTGTAATAGTTTTTTTGGGGAGCATTGATTAATTTTAATATTTCGTTGTTTAATTTTAAGGCATCGTAATTTTTTGATGTCAATATGACTTTGCTTGCAATGTCTGAGTAATCCTCATTATTGATGGTATTGAGGAAGACTGTTGAAATTAGTGGTTCTGTTAAAATCATTTCTGGTGGAATTTGCACGGCATCACCAGGTAAATTAGTTATTTTTGGCTGTTTTCCTTCTCCAATGTTAATGAGCCAATCATTGAATTGATTTTGCCCTTCAGATCTCATATTTACTTCTAATCTCATGTGTGTAAATATTTTCCACAGCTTACTTCTTTTAATACACATTTCGACTATGTCAGTACGATTGCCATGTGGCACCACAGGTAATGTTTGTCTGAAATCTCCTCCTAACAACATCACCTTTCCACCAAATGGCAAATCATTAGCCATAACTTCTTTTAATAATCGATCAATACATTGGAGGGCATGACATGACATCATAGTTGCCTCATCTATTATAATTAATTTACTCTTGTGCAATTTTTTGGCTTGTAATGAATTAATTCGAATATCCGACATTGATGTTTCCAGAATGGGAACTGGCAGTTTAAATCCACTATGCACAGTTCTACCACCTTCTAACAAAAGTGCAGCAATTCCAGTGGTTGCAAATGGCAGTGCTATTTGACCCTGTGCTCGAATGCAACTCATCAACAAATTATATAGGTACGTTTTTCCTGATCCACCCAGACCATCCAGATAGAAATAACGCTCTTTGAGCTTTTAATCTTCTATTGCATTTGTGATGGCATTAAATGCTTCCAATTGCAATACATCTAAAGTTCCAATTTTTTCTTCTGTTTTTTGGTATTCAATGTCACTTAATACTCATCAAAGTTAATTTCATCTATAAATCCTGGATCAGGCAGATTAAAGTTGGCACAATTTAATCCATGACAAAGAAAGATTTCCTGTATTTTGATTAATGCTTTAAATTGTGCAATGGTCTCATTATAACGTTGCAAGAAATCTTCACACATATGTAATTTACATTTTTACCACAAAGTTAAAGCATCTGGTACATTGCAAAGTATACAAATAAAAGCAAATTGTTCTCTCATTTGCTTTGGCATTTGACATAGTGCTGCTTCCTCAAGACATCTCTCCCATTCTGTATCATCTGCTAGAAAGTTTATGTCTTGCAGCTAACTGGAAAGTGTCATAAACTATGTCATTGACTGTGCATAAATGTTCATAACTTTGTGCACCGGGAACATGTAAAAGCAGTAATCTTAAACTGAAACGTTCAATGTCTCATGGACTGACGGTATATATTCTTGGTATAATTTTATAATTATGTTTCTTTCGTTGTCTCCATTCACCATTTACGAAGACATAGTGATTTAGAATGTCAATGTATAAAAATTGTCTGGCCTCAGTGTCCTGACAATTTAATTGAAACCAAGCAGTAAGCGTTGTTGCTCTATGTTCACTTTGTGCTAAAGCATTTGTTTCATTGCCGACAAATTGACTTTGTGGCAGATGGACAGCTAATCGATACACAGCATCTGACCGATCATGCATCTCAAATTTGAGAAGACGCCACATTGCTTCAGGAGCACTTACATAGCGAGCATCTAAATAAGAAGAAAGTTTGTCATGTAAAATGGGGTTGTCTTTTTCATTGTCTGCACCTTGCACAACAACAGTTGCTGCATCATATCCTTTATATATATACTTATACACATATTTTATGGATTTGATGGAAGTGCAAGCTTCCACATTGATATGTGCATTGTACTTCATCAGCAAATGTGGATTGTATGGAACCACATATCCATTATCGACCTTTTGGCCACGGATTATAGCTGTTTGTTTCTTTTATACAAAGGGTCTCCATCACAATTAACATAAGTCAGCATTTGAAATTGTTTTGGAAACTCTTTTATGCATTTCTTATTTTCCATACATGGTGAGTTTGGATTGCTCTCTCCACATGGGCCATGTATTATTCTATGAGTTACAATCTCATAAAGTCTTGAATGCTTTTTCTGGATGTGGCAGTTCAGCACTAATCACTGAACTCCAGCAGACTCATTTTGTTGTTTTTAGCCATTTTTCTTTTATTTAGAAGTCTCTGTTGATCTTCTTCTCTTAAACATTGTGAAGTCTCAGGGGTCTGTGCATCTCTCCATCTCTGCTTCCTTTCCCTTGCCATTCTTCTTTTATATGCATTCTTATATTCTGCATTGTCCGCCATTGTAATCTGTAATTGGAAATACACTATTAAGAATTACCTTAATTTTATTACACATATTTTTTACCCTGTCATATATTTCTAAAAATGATGGCTGTCTGCGTCTCTTTCTCTCTGGCTGTCTGCGTCTCTCTGGCTGTCTGCGTGTCTATGGCTGTCTGCGTGTCTATGGGTGTCTGCGTGTCTATGTTTATGGGTGTGTGTCTTGATATCTGTGGGTATGTGTCTCTCTGGGTTTCTCCCTGTATGTCTGGGTGTGTATCTCTCTGGGTGTGTGTGTGTGTTTGTATGTCTGTGGGTCTGTGTATCTCTCTGGGTGTGTGTTTGTGTGGGCTTCTGTATTTCTGTGTCTGTGTGTCTTGGTGTGTGTATAGGATTCTATTTCTCTGGTTGTTTGCAGGTGGGTGTCTGTGTGTCTGCGTGTGTGTATAGGATTCTATTTCTCTGGTTGTTTGCAGGTTGGTGTCTGTATCTCTGCGTGTCTGTGTCTCTGCGTGTCTGTGTCTCTGTGTGTCTGTGTCTCTCTGGGTGTGTGTCTGGACATCTGTGGATTTGTGTCTCTCTGGGTTTCTCCCTGTATGTCTGTGGGTGTGTATCTCTCTGGGTGTGTGTTTGTATTTCTGTGGGTCTGTGTATCTCTCTGGGTGTGTGTTTGTGGGTCTGTGTATCTCTCTGGGTGTGTGTTTGTATGTCTGTGTATCTCTCTGGGTGTGTGTTTGTATGTCTGTGTATCTCTCTGGGTGTGTGTTTGTATGTCTGTGGGTCTGTGTATCTCTCTGGGTGTGTGTTTGTATGTCTGTGTATCTCTCTGGGTGTGTGTTTGTGTGTCTGTGGGTCTGTGTATCTCTCTGGGTGTGTGTTTGTGTGTCTGTAGGTCTGTGTATCTCTCTGGGTGTGTGTTTGTGTGTCTGTGGGTCTGTGTATATCTATGGGTGTGTGTTTGTGTGTCTGTGTGGGCTTCTGTATTTCTGTGTCTGTGTGTCTTGGTGTGTGTATAGGATTCTATTTCTCTGGTTGTTTGCAGGTGGGTGTCTGTGTGTGTGTATAGGATTCTATTTCTCTGGTTGTTTGCAGGTGGATGTCTGCGTGTGTATATAGGATTATATTTCTCTAATTGTTTGCAGGTGGGTGTCTGTGTGTCTGCGTGTGTGTATAGGATTCTATTTCTCTGGTTGTTTGCAGGTGCGTGTGTGTATAGGATTCTATTTCTCTGGTTGTTTGCCGGTGGGTGTCTGTGTATTTGGGTGTCTGTGTCTCTGGGTGTCTGTGTCTCTGGGTGTCTCTCTGTAGGTGTGTCTATATCATGAATGGAAAAACAGAAACAGTTATCGTGTTCCTAAAGAAGAGCTACACAAAAGAGCAATTGCCCTAATATAATACATTAAATAAAATATTTAACTGCTTCTAAGGTGCTATCCCTGTATATGAGCAGTAACATAATGATGAATGAATGAATACAGGAATACACATAAAATCTTTATTATATTTTTTTTTTCCTTCTGATATACCTCTAAATTAGCTGTTCTATAATGGAAAATGCTCCTGTTTTGAGGCAGGTGTAGACATGAGAAATCTGTAAAAAGATGCAAAAATCATAATGAATTTTTTTATTGAATGAAATAGCATTACTCAACACAAATCAATAGTTCATATTATATTGTGTTAACAAATGTCATCACAAAATCATTTACCTGTCAATTTAATATTCTGTAATGTTAGACTCCTGTATTGAGGCAGGTGGCGATGTCACAAATCTGTCAAAAGAAGTAAAAATCATATGTTATTTTTTTTTCATAAATGCATGAATCATTGATATTACTTAAAGTACTTGTTGTCCTTTTCATACATGCATGCAGTAAAGTAAATATAAATATTTTAAAATTATATACCTGTGAAGGTGATGTGATTGCAAACAGCCCTCTGTGTAGTCACGTGGGCAGATAATCAACCAGTGAGAAAAGACATTGAAAAAAGGGCTTGTTAATGTTTGCTATGTTTTAATTAGCATAGCTGCAAAATAGAATTCAATGCACTGTAAAATGTAAGTAAGTGATATAAATACAGTATGTAAACGGTTTGAGGATCCTATACCTTTAATACAATGAGCTTAAGGAATCATCAACAACAGTAATATCTAAATTCAGTGCAAAAGGGAGATATATTTTTATGATTTTTTTACTTTAAATTTCTTGTATGAATGATCAATGAACATTAATAGTTGAGTAGCAAGCACAAAATGTAAAACAACTATACATTTTTTTTTCTTTTACTAAATGTGTTATTATGACTAATTATTAATTAATTACCATTATTAATAATCGTAATGATGAATAAAATAATAAATGAACATCAATAGTTGAGCATCAATGTCAAAATCTAACTCCAGTGACATTTTTTTTTTTTGTTATAAACACATTTTTTTTAAATAATTAGTAATTGATAAAATTAATGTCCATTAAAAATTAATTAATCAATGAATAAACATATCTGAAATGGTTTAATGATTAATTACCGGTGCTAAAGTAGAGGTATTGCAAAATGCAGTAATGTATTTTTTTTTCTTTGCTTTTTTTTATTTTTATTAATTACTAATAAATTAATTAATATACTTTACCTATCAATAAGAAATATCCAGCAATCAATATCCGAAGAGCTAACATTCTCTTTGGATTTTCCGGCAGCCGAAAAAGTACAGTCAGACTGTCATCACCTGAGTAGAAAGTGTGAGCTCTGTGGCAATTGTGCCCTATATATAGGCTTTGTGCGCGAGGAACAGCCGTTATTTTAGGCGGGTAAATCCGCCATTTCAGATACGTTATTGTTTAGATGTCTTAAAATGGCGGCTATATTGTATTTGTGTTACGCGCATCAGAATTATTTTGCGATACTCTGTTGTACTACCTGGTGTAAGTCGTACATGTTGGGCTGTGTTTTGCGTGTTAGGGTCGTTTTTTTCGGCGGCCATTTTTTCTCTCGCTTAGAGGGATTTTCGTGTGTCTAAACTCGTGAATTTGGGACTTAAATGGAGTTGTAACTTCACTTGCAGAGGTCCTGGAGGCCCCCCCTTGCTGTGGGTAAGTTTTTTATGTGTTTTTTGTGTGCATTTATTGTGTTTTGGCTGTTTTCGAGTTGCGCCAGTTCTGCCTTTAAGGTCGTATTTTTCCTTAGTCGTAATGTTATTTTTCTAAGATGTGCGTGTGAGAGTTTATGACGTTAAGGTCGTTTCCGAGATCGAAATGTTTTTTTTTTCTAAGTAAGTCGTGCGTGTGGTGTTTGTAACCACGTGTTAGCGTAATGTTTTTTTTTCTAGGTAAGTCGTGCGTGTTTGTAACCGCGGTGTGAGGCGCCTTTGAGCCTCCACCTCTGCAAATGCGGACCCTCGCTTCGCGAGGGTCCGCTTTTGCGGACAAACACGTACGACGTTGGAGCCTCCACCTCTGCATTGAAGACAAACACAAACGTCGTTGGAGCCTCCTCCTTCCGCAAACTGCATCCCTCGCTTCGCGTGACGACGAATCGTAGTTTGACAACTATTATATGTGATATATATATACATAACGCATTTGTAATGAAAAAGGCAGGTGGTGTGGCAGTTTGCTATTTTACCTTAGCCTGTGTCAGGAGCATAATAAATGCTTTAGAGAAGGGAGGGGTGGGGTGAGACACTATCAGACATTTTGCAGATTTTAAGAAGGGGGCGGTCCTTTCAAATTCCAGGGTCTGGCTTGCATCACTAATTGTACCGAAACATTTTTAGGCTATGGGGATTCATTTAGTTAATAATAAATGTAGCTACAGTAATGTGACCTAGGCCTGAGAAAGACAAGGAACAGTCCACCAAGATTTCTGCTGAATTCCCACTAAGTATTGTTACACACCCATAACGTTTCCTTCCTTGCCTCTTTCTACTAGGTGCTAAATAAGCTTTAGAACCAAAGCCACAGTTTATAAGTACCTGGAAAATGCATAACTCTTTACAAACATTATATTATCACTGGCAGTTTATTTAAAGGACCACTGTACAATTGAAAAAAGATACATATGTTTGATAAATTTGAGTCTGACTAAAATCACAATTAACCAACAAAACAGCCATAAAGCTAGTTTTTATAAAAAGTAACAACATTTTTCTACTTCTGGAAGAACTATGTGTGCAATGGCTTGCATTTCTTAATGCAATCACCTGCCTGCTTCTGGACCTATGAGGGGGAAATTGACAATTCCAATGCTATCCAATTACCTAACAAAGATTCTAGACCTCTCCATGTTCCCTCCTTCTTCCACTAAAAAAACATACCCCTATGATCCATCCATCAGGAAGTAATGTTATAAAACACAAACTTTTTTAGTACAAATGGCATATCCTTCCTGGTTTGAGAACTCCATCAGTGGCAGCAGCAGTTGCAGCAAGGAGCAGAGTGATGGTGGCAGCCGAAATTGTACACACTTTAGTAAGCGTTGCCGAGATCGTACACATTTCCAAGCTTAAACCATTACCCTTACCCTAACCTATACCCTAAGCCCCTTACTCTAACCCTTTGACATTGGCAGAGAAAACCTTGGCAGCAACATCTTGAGAATGCACACCGTCTGTGCTGGCGGTGTGCCAGCGTTCTCATAATAGGAAAAGGACCTAAATGGCTGTTTAATCTGCTAATGTTGTTAGTTCGGAAAATACTTAAAATAAGCGCTTCTTTTCTTGAACTACAATGGTCCTTTTAAAAAAATCTTTTTATAATATGTATACATTAAAACAAAGATATTCATATTGTGCTTTTTCACTAGTCCACTTTTTAAATTACCCAAACTCGCAAAATAACATTGTGGCTGAAAAGTTGTAAAGTGTTTTGCTGAAGGCTACAATACCTGAATCCAATTCCCCTAACCTAAAACCTATTGAAAACATTTTGTGATCAGCTGAAGAGGAAATTGCACAAACCAGGACAAAGTACTCTTAAGGAATTGGAAATACGTTTAAGGAGGGAAATTGGTCTCAGATTTATTTGATTTCCCACCTCATTCCAGCATCATAATAGAAAACTCAGTGCTGTTAATGTTGGCAAGGGGATGGTGTATCAAAGCAGCAGGGGTGCTAATAATTGTGACGTGTTTTCTGAGAAAAATGTTTATTTCTTTATAAGGTTTTTTTTCTTTCAGTAAAAGTAACCTCACTAAAATATTACATTTCTCTCATATTGTCAGTGGAGTTTAAGACCAAGCTGATAAACAAGAGACATTCTTTTCATTACCTTTTTACTCAGTTTCGCCATGTTTTTTTACCAATACATATGGAGGGCAGATAGATACATAGAAAGAGATAGAGAGTGCAAGTAGTCTGGATAGGGAGAAATTGTAGCAACACTAAAATAGTTTTTACTCACAATAAGATGGTCAATAGCAGCTTTTGTAAGCCGTGGATTTACATTTTTGTTTTTGTGATAATCTGAATTTTTGAAGAATCTGTTTATGATTACAGAAATCCCCTTTTGTGTTTGTTACTTAATTTTGTCAAAGGGTGAAATAACCACAGTGTTTTGTTTTGGCAGTCAGTGGAGGGACGGGTGGGGAGGACGGAACAGACAGTTTTTTAAAGGTATAACTAATTTTCCCTGTTTGTACCTTTTTCTAATCCAACTCATCTTGCATTTTATCATGAAGCACATATTACATCAAGTGATTCTTACACATTACAAACTTATTTTATTTAAAAACTTGTAAACTTGCCATTATAAATTAGGTGTCATATGTTTATGTTCAATACACATTATGTCTGTGCTGTCATCTCTCTATGCTGTCTCTGGTGTACACCCTCTTGTCTCCCTCTTTGTGTGCTTCCCTCTCTCTGTGCCCTCTGTCTCTCTCTGTGACTTCTCTCTGCACTCTGTGTGCTCGACTGTCCTCGTCACTCTCCTCTCTCTCTTTCTCT
The DNA here is from genome assembly GCA_027410445.1 of Discoglossus pictus. NCBI lineage: Eukaryota > Metazoa > Chordata > Amphibia > Anura > Alytidae > Discoglossus > Discoglossus pictus. The sequence continues at coordinate 174,361,716 of CM050165.1, read as the reverse complement.
CTCTCTCTCTCCCTCCCTCCCTCTCTCGCCCTCTGTCCCTCTCGTCCACCATCCCTCCCCCCTCCTCTCTCTCTCTCCCCTCTGTCTCTCTCTCCACCTCCCACCCCCCTCTCTCTCTCTCTCTCCCCTACTCTATCCCCCTGCCTCTCTTCCCTCCCTCCCCCTTCCTCTCCTCTCTCTCCTCCATCCTCTCTTCCCCGCGCTCTCCCTCCCTCTCCCTTTCGTCTCTCCCTCCGCCCTCCCTCTCTCTCCCACCCTCTGCCCCTCCCTCTCTCTCTCCTCACTTTCTTTCCCCTCCCTCTCTCCCTTTGTCCTTCTCTGTCTCTATCCTCCTCTGTCCTCGCCGCAACATTGAGCCTGCTCTGCTCCGCCGCATCCATTACTCCTGGGCAGCTCTCCAGCGCCAATGCGCCTGCATAAAAATGTATATATATTATTTATATATCCCATCCCATATATAGTTGTCAGAAGGTGGCTTGGCTATCGCTGCAGTTATGTTCAATTGTCTGTGCTGTCTCTCTCTGTGCTGGTCTCTGTGTACCCTCTTTCTTCCTCTTTGTGTGCCCCCTCTCTCTGTGCCCTCTGTCTCTCGCTGTGTCTTCTCTCTGCACTCTGTGTGCTCTCTGTCTCTCTCACTTTCTCTCTCTGTTTCTCCTCCCTCCCGTCTCTCCCCTCCCTCCCCTCTCTTCCCTCTTTCCCCTCTCCACCTCCCTCCTCTCTCTCCTTTCCTCTCTCCCCTCTCTCCCCCTCCCTCTCCTCTGTCACTCTCCCCATCCTCTCTCTCCCCCTCTCCTCCCTCCCTCTCCCTTTCTCTCTCCCTCCCTTTCTCTCTCCCTCTTTCTTCCCCTCCCTCTCTCCCTTTGTCCTTCTCTGTCTCTCTCCTCCTTTGTATCTGACGCAACATTGAGCCTGCTCGGTTCCGCCGCACCATTACTCCTGGGCAGCTCTCCAAGCCATGCAGCGTCTAACCTCAGGCCAATCCGCCGCGTGTCTCCCCTGCGCCATTTGCTCCTGGGTAACTCTGCTGGCCATTGCACTTGTGCATCTTGGCCACGCCAATGCACCTGCTTGGCGCGGCCTGCGTCTTTGTTCCTGAGCATTCCCAGTTGCGGAATTCCCCAAACGCATCGCCAATCAGCATGTAAGTAACCCCCGCGCAGTACACACTGTGCAGGACGTTATTCCACATGCTTCAATCTATTATAGTTGTATAATACTTGTTTTCCATACCCCCAGAGCTGCTTAGACATAGGCACAGTAAAGCCCCCAATAAAACAAATTCCTACTCTACTCTTTCTCCTATCAAATATATTCATAATCCAGGGAAACCTAAATATGCCTTTAAGATTGAAATTGTAAATGCCCCTCTCACACATACAACTTCCAACTATGTATCATGGACCAAGACATCAAAATTACCTTTTGTAATAAAGAAAGAAGCTATATTAACATTATTCCTGCTTAATAATAGTCTTAGCTAGACTCAAAGAGGCCAGATTCAATTCGAAGCCTGCATCTCGCAGTATATAGAACTTACACTATGTCTGCGGCAATGCTGCGGGTGCTACAATTCCGTGTGCTATTCAATTGAACCCCCGCCCCACAAATTACAGGCCAAAACCCGAAACCATAAACCATGCACTCCTTGTAGCAGTTCAGGGGTGGAATATGATCAATTAAGACCGAAACCACCCATTTTTGAAACAGCCAATAGAAAATGAGACCGTAATCATGATGTCAGTAAAACACTGAGGTTACATGTCGATCAATTAGCGTTTAGAGGTCTGATATCCGATCAGACTTGTAAAACCGCAAAATACAAAATAATAAAAGTGAATGCCGATACTGTTCTAGTCCATGTGGGTGGCCTGATATGTATTAACTCATTGATTCCTGAGATCAATATATATATATACTATTGAATTGCCCCTCAAAAAATGACGGCAATAGAATTGTAAGTCAAGGAATGATGTTTGGCACACAAATTAAGTGTTTTGGTTGTGTGAGTACTTTTTGCGCTGATTGCAAGCCTCATGGTGAGCGCCTTTGGGGCTCATCGTGTGGCTGGCAATGAGCGCCTTCGCCGTTTATTGCAATCGTGTATTGTGGTGTTTTTCAAAGTGTTGTATATCTGTATGTTTTAATGATAATTAATTACTAAATAAATGAAATGATAAATGAATATACCTTACCTATGTAATTAATATATGCAGCAAGCAATGGTCTCAAGAGCTAACAATCTGTTTTGATATTCCTGCAGCATCCGATGTAGATTTGAAGCTCTTGTGTAATCCAATTATCTTCAGAATTCACATAATTAGTGACATTATGTCCACCTGTGTGCAATCTAATTGTCACATGATCTGTCATTACAATACATACCTTTTTTTGAAAGGCCCCAGAGGCTGCAACACCTAAGCAAGAGGCACCACTAACCAAACACTGCCATGAAGAACCAAGGAACTATCTAAACAAGTAAGTGACAATGTTTGTTGAGAAGTACAATTCAGGTTAGGTTTATAAAACAATATCCAAATATTTGATGATCCCTAGGAGCACCATTAAATCTATATCATAACCAAATGGAAAGAACATGGCACAACACAAACCTGCCAAGAGACGGCCCCCCACCAAAACTCACGGAACTGGGCAAGTGAGGGCATTTATCAGAGAGGGCAGCACAGAGACCTAATATAATCCTGGGAGGAACTGCAGAGTTCCACGCAGAGACTGGAGTATCTGTACATAGGACACCAAAAAGCCGTACGCTCCATAGAGTTGGGCTTTATGGCAGAGTGTAATGATATGGAATCCACAAGGTTGTGGAGACCAGCACCAAGGTCAGCAATAATCCAGTTCATGCAATTTGTAGTGAAACAGGCGGACAAGCTTTATTGAAGTGATCAGAAACCACACAATAATCTGGCAAGGATACAGAGACAGGAAATGCCTTATATAGGCCAAGAACCAGACAGCTGACCAGACACAGCTAAAGAGAGTTGTCACTGATTGCATTGCTTTTAGAGTCAAGGTATCAGATCTCAGGCAAATCTGCAAGAGGCAGGCTGGCGCAGTGGTAGGGAAGAGGTATAGCAGCCTGGGGACCAGGGTTCAAAACCCAGCAGAGTCAATTCCTCACATTACCCCGCCTCTATAGGTGGCACCTCGGGATGGCCTCTAGTTACCTGGTTTAGCAGGGTACTGCACATGAAAAGACCGATAGGAGATCAGAGCGCGAATAGTTGTCCACGTGGTTCCCACGAACTCTCCTCCTCACCATAGCCTTCAAGCGAACCAGATACTGAAGCTTGTTACGGAAGATCCTGGAGTCAAAGATTTTTTTCCACTTCGTACTCATCCTCACCATCCACGAGGACTGGCGGTGGGGGCAGTCAGGGCTCGGGCCAGGGGAAAGTATTTTCATGAAAAGGGTTTATAGCAGTGCAACGTGAAACACTGGATGTATTTTCATGGAATTCGGGAGTTGCAAACGGAAAGTGACAGCATTGATCTGAGCAATGATCTCAAAAGGTCCCATGAACCTTTGACCCAATTTATGAGAAGGAATCCGAAGCTTAAGATTCTTTGTTGACAGCCACACCTTGTCACCAATGTGATAGACTGGGGCCTCCTTTCTATGCCTATCAGGCAGCTCTTTGTAACATTCATGAGCCTCCAAAAGAGTCTCTTTCAACAGTGCTTGGGAATCACGTAAGGCGTGTTAGCCGGTCAGTGACAGCAGGAATGGAAGTAGTAATTGGGGAGACTGACTAGAAAGGTCGGATGGTAACCATAGTTGGCAAAAAATGGGCTCAAAGAAGTGGAGCAGTGTTGGGCATTGTTATAGGCAAACTCCGCCGTGGGTAGAAAATCCAGCCAGTCATCCTGCAGGTAACTAATATAGCACCGCAAATATTGCTCCAAAGTCTGGTTGGTTCGCTCAGTCTGTCCATTACTTTGCGGATGAAAAGCTGACGACAGATTTACATTAATACCTAGATTAGAACAAAAATGTTTCCAAAAACGAGATGTAAACTGCACTCCCCTGTCAGAAACTACTTCATCAGGCACTCCATGCAAGCAAAATATTTCCTGAATAACCAGGTCAGCCATCTGTTTAGCTGAAGGGAGACCACGAGCTGGTATGAAATGACCCATCTTAGTTAACCTGTCCACAACAACAAGAATGGTAGTGTGTTCCTTAGAGGGAGGTAGTTCCCCAATAAAGTCCATGGATATAGATCCCCAGGGACGATGAGGAATCGGGAAGAGGCTGAAGCAAAGCCAACAGGGGATGAGAGAGTAGTCTTATGTCTGGCACATACATCACAAGAGGGACACATACTTCTTAACATCCTCATGATACTTCGGCCACCAAAAGGATCGGCAAGTAGGTCTTGCGTCTTTTCGGATTCCTGATGACCTGCTGGTTTTGAGTCATGGTAGAGACGTAAAAGGTCAGTCGCACTGACTCGGGAGCAAACAGACGGTTGTTGAAAAATCCAAAACCCATTAAGCATCGTCATATGGAGGTCACGAGTAGGATCACAAAGACACTGGTTCTTCAGCGTAGCCCTTTTTAAATGCGAGACATTCAGATCAGAAGGAAATGTAACTCCTATAAATATATCCTCCGGCATGATGGTGGTCTTGGTTACGGTAGTATGGAGGGGGTCAGCTATTCTAGACAAGGCATCCGCCTTACCATTCTTGGAGCAGGACGGTATGTAACCAAAAAATTAAACCTCGAGAAGAATAGGGAACCAGCGTGCTTGTCTGGCTGACAGTCTCTTTGCTGATCGAATACATTCCAGATTTTTGTGATCTGTGAGGACAGTAATTGGATGGGTAGCTCCCTCCAAGAGATGTCTCCATTCGTGAAGGCAGGCTTTTATAGCCAAAAGTTCTTTATTCCCTATGTCATAGTTTCTTTCTGCTGCACCATCTGGCGGGAATAGAAGGCACACGGATGTAACAGCATCTTAGGTCCAGTCCTTTGAGACAGTATAGGCAACCAACAGCTGAATCAGAAGCATCAACTTCCACAATAAATGGTAATTCCGGCTGAGGTAGTACCAGGACAGGTGCAGAGGTAAAGCAGAGTCTTCAATCGGAAAAATGCGGTATCCGCCTTATCGGACCACTGAAAAGGAGTCCCTTTACGTGTGAGTTCAGTGATCGGTGTAATAACGGCAGAGAAATTCTTAATGAAACGCCTGTAAAAATTGGCAAACCCCACAAATCTCTGAACATCTTTTTCATTCTTGGGGATGGTGCCAGTCCAGCACAGCTTTAATTTTACTTGCGTCCATACTTAAACCTTTGGGAGTTATTACATACCCCAGGAATTGAATTTCTGTTTGTTCAAACTCAAATTTTTCTAGTTTAATGTATAGGCGGTGGGTACGAAGGCGCTCTAGAACTATGACGGACCTGTTTTCTGTGGTTTTCAAAGATTATCAGAGAATATTAGGATATCATCCAAATATGCCACAACAAACTGATCCAGGAGATCTCGTAGTACATTCATTGATAAGATGCTGGAAAGTTGCAGGGGCATTACACAGCCCAAAAGGCATTACTAGATATTCGCAATTGCCCTTACCTGGTTCTGAAAGCTGTTTTCCATTCATCATTGGGTCCTTATGCGAACCAGATTATATGCCCCCCGAAGATCAAGCTTCGTAAATATTTTAGCTGAGCGAAGTCTCTCCAAAAGTTCAGGAATCAGAGGCAAGGGGTTAAGGGGTTTTTAACAGTGATGTTATTAATGTCCCTGTAATCAACGCATGGCCGTAGGCTGCCATCTTCTTTTCTTACAAAGAAAATAAGAGCTCCTACTGGAGAAGTAGATGGTACGAGATAAAGCTTTGGCAAGATTTTCTGTAGGTATTCACGAAGAGCTTTCAATTCAGGCTCAGAAAGGAAATATATACGGCCAAATGGGATAGCAGCCCCAGGCAACAGCTCTATTGGGCAATCATAAGGCCTGTGTGGTGGAAGCTGATCAGCATTCTTCTTATCACAGACATCTGCAAAATCCCGATATTGGTAGAGGAAGCTTAGTCAAGTTTGTAGCAACCATTTCATTAATTGTTTGTGGCAAACAGGTGTTTACCTTAGAGGGTTGACAATTCATTAAGCAGTGTTTCTTGAAGGGAAAGGACAAAGTTCTGATCTTCCAATCAATCTGTGGGTGATTGCAGAGCAAGCCAAGGTGACCCCCAAAATCACTGGAAAACTGTTGTTGAGGAAATTAGGTGGAAAGAGATAGCCTCATGGTGATTCACTTCCACAGTCAACATTAAGGGCACAGTCTCATGTGTAACTGGGCCTGACGTAAGTGGAGAACCGTCAACTGTCTCCATTAACACAGGTGAAGAATTATGGATAGACTGAATTTCTATTTCCTGCTGCAAATTTAATGTCCATAAAGTTTCCGCCTGCTCCAGAATCTATCATAGCTGTAGTTTGAAATTTTACGATCACCACATTGCAAAGTGATAGGCACCACAAAATGAGGATGTTGAGTCAACATAACCCTCTTCACCATGAGCCAGAGAAACAAGGGTTGTGTGACGGAATTCAGTTGATTTGAAATCTGGGATTGGTGTTGAATCTGTGCACCCTCAGCTGCCATAGCTATTGTTCTTTTGGATTTGCTAGGGCAATTGATGGCAATAGTGCCCTGCACTACCACAATACAGGCATAAATTGTGAGTGCGTTGCCACTGTTTTTCTTCGTTGGATAATGGCCCTCTTATTAGATTTACCTGCATAGCCTCTGGCTCAGAGTCTGTAGGTGTTTGTGGGATCGGAGTAGAAGTTCTTGAATAAGAAATTGGAGTAGTACTTGGTCCAAAAGAGCCCTGTCTTTCCAATCTTCTTTCAGAAAGTCTCCGATCAATACGGATAGCCAAACGCACAAATGCATCAAAGTCAGCAGGAAGATCAACACGAGCTAGCTCATCTTTTATAGCTTCTGAGAGACCTTTTCTGAAGTGGAACCTCTGGGCTGATTGGTTCCAGGTAGTATCAGCAATCCACTGTCTGAATTCAGCAGTATATTCAGCCACAGAGCGCCTCCCTTGATGCAAATGAAGGAGAGTGGCTTCTGCTGTAGCACATCGATTTGGGTCAACAAAAACTAGGCACATGGCCTCAAGAAAGTCATTTAGATTACCCAAGACTGGACTGTCTTGTTCCAGAAGAGGGGAGCCCCAAGCCAGGGCTTCATCTTTGAATAAGGAAAAAATAAATCCCACCTTCTCTCTTTCAGATGGAAATCGTTGAGGTAACATCATGAAGTGCAAACGGCATTGATTTAGGAAACCCCTAAATTTTTTGCGATCTCCTCCAAACTTTTCTGGTAGGGGCAAGCGGGCATCTTGTGCAGGTGTAACATCTCGTGCCCTGTAGCTGGTATACTCACTGTGCATTGACTGAATTTTATTTTGCAGTTCAGCTATCTGGTCCTGCAGCACTTGAATGGTCTGTGCCTGGGTCTGCACATTTCTTGCAGTAAAAGCAACCTGTTGGGCCTGCAGTTTAGCTACCTGGTCCTGCAGCACTTGAATGGTCTGTGCCTGGGTCTGCACAGTTCTTGCAAATAAATCAACCTGCTGGGCCAATGCAGAATCTGACCCGGCGGTCTCCATGAAAGGGCCAGATTATTCTGTAATGATATCGAATCACAAGGTTGTGGAGACCAGCAGCCAAGGTCAGCAATAATCCAGTTCAGCAATTTGTAGGTGAAACAGGAACAAGCTTTATTGAAGTGATCAGAAACCACACAATAATCTGGCAAGGATACAGAGACAGGAATTGCCTTATATAGGCAAAGAACTAGACAGCTGACCAGACACAGCTAAAGAGAGTTGTCACTGATTGCATTGCTTTTAGAGTCAAGGTATCAGATTTCAGGCAAATCTGCAAGAGGCAGGCTGGCGCAGTGGTAGGGAAGAGGTATAGCAGCCTGGGGACCAGCGTTCAAAACCCAGCAGAGTCAATTCCTCACACAGAGTGGCCAGAAGAAAGCCATTACTTTCAGCAAAAAACAAAATTGTTAAAAAGGCATGTCGAAGACTCCCGAAATGTATGAAGGAAAGTGCTCTGGTCTGATGAGACTAAAATTTAACTTTTCGTCCATCCCCACAGTGAAACATGGTAGTCGCAGCATCATGCAGTGGGGATGTTTTTTAGCAGTCGGGACTGGGAAACTGGTCAGAGTTGAGGGAAAGATGGATGGTGCTAAATACAGGGATATTCTTGAGCAAAACCTGTACCATTCTATGCGGCTAGGACGGAGGTTCACCTTCCAGCAAGACAATGACCCCAAACACATTGCTAAGGCAACACTTGAGTGGTTTAAGGGGAAACATGTAAATGTGTTGGAATGGCGTAGTGAAAGCCCAGATCTCAATCCAATAGAAAATCTGTGGTCAGACTTAAAGATTGCTGTTCACAAGCGCACTTAAAGATTGCTGTTCACAAGAGCAGTTTTGCAAGGAGAAATGGGCAAAAATCCCAGTGGGAAGATGTGGCAAGCTCATAGAGACTTATCCAAAGCGACTTGGAGCAAAAGGTGGCTCTACAAAGTATTGACTTTAGGGGGTTGAATAGTTATGCACATTGACTTTTTCTGTTATTTTGTCCTATTTGTTGTTTGCTTCACAATAAAAAACAAAAAAAAAAAAAAAACAGCTTCAAAGGTATGCATGTTCTGTTAATTAAATGATGCAAATAATTAAACAATCCATGTTAATTCCAGGCTGTGAGGCAACAAAACACAAAAAATGCCAAGGATGCAAAAATGTGACAACTTAACAGCCATTTTATTCTGTGTTATGAGTCTTTTGCTTTCTCCTTCAATTCCTTCTGTTCCCCCCATTACATGGCCATCTAAGTCAGCTAATCAAGGCAATCAAGGAAAACATCCCAGGATGTTTTTTTCCTACAATACCACTGTTTTTCTCCATGAGGAGAAACTACCTTACTTGTGATTGGCTGAACAAATTACAGTATATGATAGGAGAGGCAGAGGATGGTTGCTAGGCGACAAAAAAACAGAGAATTCTGTAAGTTATCATACTTTGTCCAGCATTCTACTTCAGTATATGTAATTAAACGCCTTATTTTAAAATATATTCATCATAGAAGAAGGCAACTTGATATAAAGTTAAACCAAAAAATGGCATAAAGTCTGAGTAGCACAAAATGTCAGTAGGCAAGTACAGCAAGTGATTGACTGGTGCAGCGAGCAATTGGTGGCCACAGCCAAGTACCCTTGTAAAAATATTTTTAATTATTACATCTCTTGTGTAAAACTAAAATGAAATCAGTTTAAGATGCAGGTGTTTTGTGAAACCATAAACTTGAAGTGCTTAGTGCTATAGTGCATTAAACAGGTTAGAATAATATATTGTATAAGCGACTTTCCCGTCAAAAATGACAGCAATGAAATTTGAAGCCTTGCAATGCTGTTTGCCACACAATGCAAGGCTCTCTCCACTCTATCCTGTCTGCCTTGCAATGAGCGCCTTTGGCGCCCATCGCAAGCCTCTCAATGAGCGACTTCAGCGCTCATTGCATGCCTCTCCACGAGCATTTCCCCCCTCTACTTCCTCTCCCTACCCTGTGTCTCTTTCCCCCTCTCCCTCCCCTGTGTCTCTTTCCCCTCCCTCTCCTGTGTCTCTTTCCACCTCTCCCTCCTGTGTCTCTCCCCCCTCCCTCCCCTGTGTCTCTTCCCCCTCTCCCCCCTGTGTCTCTTCCCCCCTTCCCCCCTGTGTCTCTCGCCCCTCTCCTCCCTCCCCTGTGTCTCTTTCCTCCTCCTCCCTCCCCTGTGTCTTTCCCCTGTGTCTCTTCCCCCTCCCTCTCATCCCTCCTCTGTGTCTCTTCCACCCTTCTCTGCCCCGTGTCTCTCCTTCCCCTCTGTCTCTTCACCTCTCCTTCTTTCCCTGTGTTTCTTCCCCCCCTCCTCCCTCCCCTGTGTCTCTTCCCCCTATCCCTCCCCTGTGCCTTATCCTCCTCCCCCCTTATCCTTTTCCCTCCTTCCTCACTTATCCTCCTCCCTTTCCCCTTATTATCCTCCTCCTTCCCCCATAACCTCCTCCTCACTTCCCCCCTCTCCAATCCCTATCCCCCTCTCTGTTACTTCTTACTATGATGCAGGAGCTGCTCATCTCTGTGTCTCTTCCCCTATCCCTCTCCTGAGTCTCTTCCCCCCTCTCCCTCCCCTGCGTCTATTTCTCCCCTCTCCCTCCCCTGTGTCTCTCCCCCCCTCTCCCTCCTACTGTGTCTCTTCCCCCCTCTCCTCCCTCCCCGTGTCTCTTCTCCCCCTCCTCCCTCCCGTGTGTCTCTTCCCCCTCCTCCCTCCCCCGTGTCTCTTCCCCCCTTTCCCTCCCCTGTGCCTTATCTTCCTGCACCCTTATCCTCCTCCCTCCTTCCCCCTTATCCTCCTCCCTCCTTACCCCTTATCCTCCTCCCTTCCCCCCTTATTATCCTCCTCCTTCCCCCATAACCTTCTCCTCACTTCCCTCTCTACAATCCCTATCCCCCTCTTTGCTTACTTCTTACTATGATGCATGAGCTGCCAATGCTCATCTCTCCCCCGCAGCATGTCTTCCGGCTGTGTTCCAACCGGCATATGCTAATGATGTGATGCTCTCTCTCTCTGCCCTTTGTCTCTCTCTGTGTCCTCTCTCTACGCTTTGTGTGCTCTCTGTCTCTCTCCTCCTCTCTTTCTCTCTCTCCCTCTCTCCCTCTATATCCATCTTAGATGAAGGCAAAAAAAAATGTACAACTGAATGCAGACTTCCAGAGGAGAGCAAGAAGAGACAAGCAGACTTTCTCTAATGAGCAATGTAAAGAGATAGACGAAGATAACAGAATGGGAAAGTCAATAGATCTCTTCAAGAAGATTGGGGATCTCAAAGGAAACTTTCATGCCAAAGTGGGTGTTATAAAAGACAAAAATGGTAAGGACTTAACAGGAAAAGATCAGATAGAAAAAAGGTGGCAAGAATACACTGAAGAATCATCTTAGCAGTCATGACCTCAATAGTTTGCCCAATGAGCTGGTGCCAGACATCTTGGAGAGCGAAGTGAGATAGGCCCTAGGATGTCTTGCTTATAATAAGGCTGCAGGAGCTGATGGAATCCCAATTGAACTTTTAAAAATTCTACAAGATGATGCTGTGAAAGTATTGCTTGCCTTATGCCACACAAATTTGGAAAACTCAACTGCGGCCAATAGACTGGAAAAGGTCAATCTGCATCCCAATCCCCAAAACAGGCAGTACCAAAGAATGCTTAATTTACCAAACAATTGCACTAATTTCACATGCCAGCAAGGTAATGCTTAAAATCCTACAAGCTCGGCTCCAACAAAATATGAACTGGAAACTACCAGATATTCAAGCCAGGTTCTGCAGAGGAAAAGGCACAAGAGGTTAAATTGCGAATGTCCGATGGATGAAAAAGAAAGTAAGGGAGTTCCAGAAAAACATTTACTTCTGCTTTACTAACTTTACTAGCTTTTTATCTTATTGGTGAGGGTAAAAGAAGAGAGCACAAAAGCTGGCCGGTTACTCAGTGTTAAAAAAACAATGATAATGCAAACAGCAATCTCAGTTCCTAGCAAATAGATGGGGAAGAAGTGGAGACAGTGACACATTTTATTTTCCTGGGATCCAAAATCTCTTCAGATGGTTACTGTAGCCATTAAATTAAAATACATTTGCTTCTGTGGAGGAGAGCTATGGCAAACTTTGATAAGCTAGTAAAATGTAAAGATATTACACTATCCACAAAGGTCCACATAGTTAGAACTATGGTATTCCCAGAAGTAACATTCGGATGTGAGAGCCAGACCATAAAGAAGACTGAGCACCCTAGAATTTACCTCTTTGAATTGTGGTGTTGGCAAAAACTGCTTAGAGTCTTGGGGCCTCTTTCTATTATTGGCCGTAGGCGCTGCAGGTCCGCAAGGACCGGCCGCAAGCTATTCGGCTATTCTATTCCCCTCCGGCTGGGGATTCCGGCAGGCTTGCGGCCGGCGCCTTGCTATCTCTTACGGCCGCACGCGCCGGAGGAAAGCCTTTGATCTAAAACGGCCGCAAGAGTTTCGGCCGAAAGAAAAGCCTGGTTGCTATTCTATTGCTCCGGGAACCCTCTCTGCAAGGCTAAAAGCGAGCCGCAGCTTACTTGCAGGAAAAAGGTCCCGCTAGCACCAATTAAGCACATTATAAAGCAGTAAAGGGACGGTGGCTCAGGTATAATTGATAAGTGCCAAATTACAATGGATGATAACAGGGTGCTCCTAAGGATAGTGCCCTAAAAAAAAAAAAAAAAAAAAAAAAAAAAAACATTATAAAGCAGAAATAAAGCCATCCTGCACTCTGAGGAGACTATAAAGTGATTGTAGGTGTTAGCAAAAATAGCACAACATTGCCCTATACTCAAATCCGTAAAAACTAATTTTTATTAAATATGTCAAATATCCAAGTCCAGAGTGCTTGGAGCACCTCAGACCTGGCCACGCTGCGGCCGGAAAATAAACAGATAATGTAAACTCGGATTTGGGCTGATGTGCAAGCTTGAGAGGGGGTTGCTATTAATCCTCATGTCCCCCAATATGATCCCTAGCATTTACAAAGATTTACAGTGCAGTCTTCAATTTATATTTGACTTAAAAAATTTGGGAGATCCTTGTGGGGCCGTAAAATAGAATTGCGAGGTAACAGAACCCCCGCAAGGAATCGCAGCCTTACGGACGATTTACGGCCGATAATAGAATGAGGCCCTTGGACTGCAAGAAGAGCATTGGACTGCAAGAAGATCCAATAAATCAGTACTTCAGGAAATCAAGACAAACTGTTTACTGGAAGGTATAATCATTAGGCTGAAGCTCAAATATTTTGGTCATATCATGAGAAGACAAGATTCCCCAGAGAAGACTCTGATGCTGGGAAAGATTGAAGGCACACAAAGAAGGGGATGACACAGGTGGGGGTGTATAGATGAGGTCATTAAAGCAATGAATATGAATTTGAGAGAGGTCAGAGGGGGAGTGACTGACAGATGTACCTAGCGTGCTGCAGCCCATTGGTTCACATAGAAATGGACACAACTGAATGACTAAACAACAACAACAAAAACAACAAATTATATCCACGTGGGAAACTTTCCCACTGACTGCACTTTGATATGTTCTTCTTCCGTGTTGGCTTAATAGTAGATGTATCCTCTTCTGCGTGATATGTGGTGACAACATATTTTGTGGCCTTCACTTGCTGTGCGGTGCATAGCATATGACATACCATATGAACCCTTTAGCTGGATTTATTAAAATTAATAGTTTTTTTGTATTCACTGTTTTTCTCTTTTCGTTTACATCCAATGTTATTCATCATTAGAAAATCAGAATAGAGTTCATGCGATTTAGTTCTAAACCATTAATTCAATATAGATTGGTTGGATAAGAAAGAAAAACAACATATGAAGAAAATAACCTGATTTAAAAAAATCATTTTGGGAAACATTAGTCAGGAAATAAGGACTTTTGATAAAAAAATATATTTTAAACTTTTACATGGAATTATTGTTTACTGTGTGGATCCATTTCCTTTTCTGAGCTGATTCTTTTTGTTATTTTCACAATAGGGTGTGTCCTAAATTGATTATCTATTGTATAAGCCCTGTTGAACGCTAAAACCTTTTAGCTGCCATTTAAAGTCTCCTCCTACCTCAGGAGATAGATCAGAAGCCTCTCTCATATTTTACTTGATTTTAAAGTGATTTGAATGAAAAACGGCTTATAGTTTATCAACAGTTTACTTGGCCTTCCAACAAGTTTTTCAGCGAGAAATCAAATGGTAAACTTTTCATCTAAAATATAATCTAATTCCATGTTTATAAGTGATCTGTAAACCTTTGTGGAGGGGGCATATTATTTAATATCATCATATGACACTGTCTTCCACAGCACACAATGCAAATTTTATACATATACGTATTTCAATATTTTTTATTTTCATTGTTTTTTAATGCAATTTTTATATTGCAGTTACACAAGAATTAAATAACAATACAACTTTGTTATGTAGGAAAAATAAATTACCCAGAGGTTTGAAGTTTATATCACATTTTCAGTTCAATTAGGTGTTCACAATGTCAGCACACAATATTTAAAACTCAATTTGTATATAAAGTTTTAGTTTTCGTTAATTTAAGAAAGAAATAGTAACTAGAGTCATATGAACAATATCATAAAAATTGATGAAAACCCATGATTACAAGGGCAATCATCCAAATGGGAACCCATGATTGCAATGGTGCTTATCCAAATAGGAACCCATGATTCAGAGGGCGCTCATCCAAAATGGAACCCATGATGCGCATGACAATTTTCTGAAGAGAAGCACATGAATTTAGAAAACACCTCAATAATCACTTTAGTTTCCAAACACCAGCAATGTTTGCTTAAAATTAAGTAAGCATTTGATCATTGATAGTATATGAAAATGCCCAGAAATAGAGGAATGATAATACATATGGTAATATCATATATAACTATATAATAATTAATAATAACATATGTAATACTAGAGATCACATGTCTTCAATGATAAAAATAATTTAGAGATATTGCAAAGAAGGAATAGTAACATGGTTTGTGGTGCAAACGTTACAAACATATGGCATGCACTAAAATATTTAAAGACTTATAAACAGTATGGGAAAATACATCTTTACTAAAATGTTGATAGGTACATGCAACAGATCAGCATTTAATAAAGTAAGGGAATATAAGCATGTTTGATATAGGAAAAGGGTTGCCTTAAACTGAAGCAAGACTAATGAATTTTCTTAAGCAAGACTGACGACTTTTGGTAGCATTATTGAAATGATGTGTCAGTTATATATTGCATGGGAAGTATATTTATGTATTAATGAAAACTAAGGATATAATCTTCCAATGCACATAGATAATAAGATATAGTTAACAACATTTTTGAGTTATCATGGGAGCTACAAATGGTCTACACCACTGTCCTATATTTTTTGTAAGACTCCAAGAACCCATCCTCTGAAAAGCAACTACTTATTTTTTGTGTAAAATAAGGTATGTGACAAAGTTTGTTAAAGAAGTAGGAATGTCTTATGATTTACATCTTATGTACACTGACCCAAAATATACCAAGTTTATTCCATTGCTGTATTGAGAAAGATAGTCCTTTCCATGTATGTTATACTGCATCTAGGTTCTCCGTCATCAACCTGAACAGTAATCTGAATATCACTGTAATAGTAAATATTGTCATGAATCTTCTCAACTCAACAACAAAACAGGGCATGGGTGGCATGAGGGCTGCCACAATGATGTGGATTTTATAATAGGATTAAATCCATTTACACCCTCCCAGAAAATACACCAGAAAATACACCAGAAAACACATAAAGCAATACTGATCCTCAGTAAAAGATATGCAGCCTTATTAAATTGCGATTCGGCCAATTGGAATACGCAGAATAAGCTCAGAGCATATTTTTAGTTAGTGAAGACCTTGCTTTTGGATAGAAGTTCACTAACTAAAACTTCTGTAAAAAAATATGCTATGTGCTTACTGGATATAGAGCCCTTTTTTAATTGGCTGAATCACAATTTAATAAGGCTGATAATCTTTAATACACAGTAAGTCAAAACAGCTTAAATGTATCGTTAAACGAAGCATACATACAGTTTGAGATGTTTGCATTTGCGTACATAAAATTACATGATATTACATAGACATTTCAATCATTTGTAAATGAGTCTTATGTCAAATAGGTCTTCCCCTAACTAGACTAGCAGAGACTTTCTCTTCCTTTCACCTCTTTTCCCTCTGTCTAGTAATATATTATTTATAATATATTATTTGCTACTCTTTAAGTAGCAAACTTCGTAAATACATCTACATGAATTATGACCTACATATTCACAGTTGTCTCACTGAGGGGAAAAGACAAAGAAAAAAATGGCTACTTGTAACATAATAAACAAACAACATTTAACCTATAATACAAAACCAGTAAAATGTCATCATCTCTATTTTATGCATTAGTCAGTCTATTGTGGGCTACTTTGACCTAGCGATTATCATGGTGGAGAAAATAAAATATAAAAATATTTATATGTAAGAAAGTGGCTGAGAGATTATGCATACAGTACCTTAGATTTTAGAATTTTGGTTTTGGGTTTCAGTTTTTTAAGATATCTCCAGATATCTGTGTGTTTTAAACATTCTCGTGGGTTATTCATTTCTTGCGAAAAGTGCATTTGCTCTTTGGGAGACTACTAGACATTCAGTGCTATTAATTAATCAGGATTTAAATTATTCTGGTAATGATTATATATACAGTATATTTGTCATTGTGATGAACCGGCGATAGGGGCTATTATTGCCCAGGGCTGCCTGCTATAGACTACAGGATAACTACCCACAAGGACCGTTTGTGTTCTTGGAAATCACGGCACAAGTATCCTGATATCTATATCAGTCAGAGTCTCTCCATCAGGAATCAGTGCTTCCAGGAGTCCCAGTAACCTTCCTGTGGTAGTGATCAGGACAGGTTACTTGCAGGGTGGAGGTAGATGCAGTATCGCAGCCACCAGGAGCAAATTAAGAGACACACAATTTCTATATGTCTCCAGAAGTGAACTGGTTTATTTTTGGAAAGTTAACAATATTTATAGCTGTTAGATACAAGGAGGTGTGCACAATGTAACAATGAGAGGATGTGGCAGACAATTAAAGGAGATCACCCCACATGGAGTCTATCAATACCTTAATGGCTGGCACCTGAGAACAATAAGGCTACCTTCTAATACACATCCTGCCGTCTCCAGCTGCCTAGCACGTGGGAGAGGTAATCAGCTTATCTGGGCAAACAATTGGACAAAACAGATAACAGTTCAATAGAGATGTCTGCTCACTGCAGACTGAGCACATCCTGTTTAGCACATCAATGGGATAAAACAGATTACAATATAACGGAGTGGCTGGAGCCAAGCCTTCAGTCCTTTAATGGGCTAAGATCCAGGAACTGGAAAAAGGGGTCCTTCACAGTCATTTTTTTCCAGAACTATTCTATTGTGTAACAATGAATGTATAGAATGTATAATACATCTTTGGCTAAAAGATATCACTTGACAAACACCACTGAGTAATGGATTTTGGATTCTTGTAATCAATCTCACCACTTTATCCCAAAATTTGGAATAGCCAGACTAGTTGCTATGACTGTCACCCTATGGGTATATTTGAATATAATATGGGAAAGTATTAGTTTTTTTTTTATTCTATATATGCATGGCATATAGGAGTCTTTTTAAGAGACCATAGATCAGTGAAACAGTTTTCTAGGTTCCAGATAGTAAAACTTGATAAACCTAACATCCAATATTTTATTATTCTAATGAAGCAAGTTAGGTTGTACGATAAAGTATTTGGCAATGCCAGCACTCTCTTACGTACTTACTTTTTTTGCCAAATATTGCTTATTGGGTGGTCCATTGGAATGCTGTAGAGATATTATTGATTGCTATAAAATCCTGTTTTGTGATTAGCAATGACAACATTATTAATTTATGCAGTAAGAATAAGAATATGATATGATTTTATAATAAAATGATTTCCGGAATTGAAAAATGTAGTCCTTTCCACATTTCTAGCTTTTGTTTAATATGTATTACTAGGAAATTGTCCGTCAAAAATGACGGGAATAAAATCGTAAGGCTGGCAATGCTGCGTCGATAATTTTTGATCATTAAAAAAGACAAAATATGCCTCAAATTAACTTGCAACCTCACTCACAGGCTCCCTGGATCTTTCAAGGGCACAAAAGTTACAATCACTCAAATTGCAAATTGCGATCCAATTGCAACAAATCCACAAGGCCGTAATTGCGTTCAAACCCGTAAATGGCAAATGTATCATTAATGTCTATGAGTACTAGATAGTACTTGCAAGTGTGTTAAACACCTGTTCGTAGCACTGTAAAAGCAAATATAAATACACTACTGTACTTAAAAATACTGGGATAGCAATGAAAGACATTAGAATTAATTGCACAACAGTCTCAAGCTCGCAAATCTGCAATAAAAATGTTTACCTTTTATTTCCGTGTTTTATTGATCCCAGGAATCAAGGAGTTAATACACCCACATTGACTAGAACACTTTATTTATTTATTTTTATTGATTTCTACATTGCTGGATTTCTAGTCCTATCACAAATCAGACCTCTAAACACTAGTTGATTGTAGTTTAAACTCCATATTTTTGTAGAATACATTTACTGTATGTTTAATTGGGAAATTTACATTCCAAGTTACAAAAGTAATATTATGTGCCATTATCTTATATTATGTTCCAGCTCCTTAAACCAACTATGCAATTATCCATCACTATTTAAGTTTTATCTTAATTTTAAGTTTATGCTCCCATTCTGAAATGATGATGAGGCTAAATTCAGGTTTAAATTCACAATAATAAAATCATATTTATAACATTAAATACTAACACGAGTAACATGAGACACTGTTGCTCATTTCAAATCCAATCATTTGTTGTGGGATTTTGGTGTTCTATACCCACATTAAAAGTATATGGAGGTCCAAGGCTCTCTTTTAGTGCACAGAAAAGTTGCCTTTCCAGCATAACTTTGGACAAGTCTGTTATCCTTAGGATGAGTTGTCTCCTGTGTGGAAGAAATCACAAAGATATAATGTTGGTGGACTTTTATTATGGAAGATAAATTCATGTTAAATTAGTCTTTTTCACTAAGTTGGCTCAGTCAAGGTTGCCACTGTTGTTTCCCATGTCTCTTATTGAAACTTTTGTTTCTCTCTTGTCAGTGGTGTGGATATGGCTACTCGGGCTATGTTTGGTGTATTATTTTTATTTATTTTTTTATTACAAAATTACATGTACAAGACATAAAAAAACATAAAATACATACACAACTTACATACAATACATACTAATAGTTGTCACAATGGGGAATACGAGAATTTTAACCCAGAATAACTGATCTTCCAGTATAGGGTTTTCAATAAATTTCCAGAGTTTAATTAACTAAAACAGAGGGTAAGCCAACGTTGTTTATCTATAGAGGAGGGTCTCTTGCATGCTCTTTTACCTTAAAGTGGTCGTCCCATATCGACCATTTTGCTAAAAGTTTCTTCCGTTTCTTAGTCTGACACATTATAAGACCTTTCTCCATCAATTTATCTGATTCTAATCTAACTTCAATGTCTGACAATAGTGGTATTTTATTAGACCTCCATAATTTAACTAACTGCCATTTACATACCATTAGTATATGTGTTATTAACATGGCAGATTGGATAGAGGGCATTATGGGTAAGATATGAAATAAAATTATTTCTGGGTTCAGTTTTAACTGTATTTTTGTAATTGTCCTAATGTGGTTGATACATTGAAACCAGAAGGATTGGATCTTAGGACATTTCCACCACATATGTGTCAGGGAACCAGTCTCTCCACATTTTTTCCAGCATTCATCCGAATTTATTGAGTTAATCTTATTCATAATGGTTGGCGCTAATTGCCATCTATGAATTAATTTAATATATTGTTCCCTATACGACATGCAGATAGAATTTTCCTTAACAAATTTACAAGCTCTAAACCATTTTTCTTCTGACCAGGTAGTTTCAAGGTCCTGCTCCCATTTTATCATTTTATTTGTTTTAAAATTTTCTTCTCTTATACTAAAGATGTCATTACATTTAGAGATATTATGTATACTATTCTTTATAACAATAAGATTTTCCAGAGGCAAGTTCTCTCTATGGCCTTCCACTTGGAAGCCACATCTTTCAAGAATACGCTTCATATTCTCATAGCCCTGCCATGTCAATTTAAGACTAGGGAATTTCTCCTGAAGATTTGTATGAGATAAAAACACTCCCTTATCAAGTAGATCCCCAATTATCGTAACACCGACAGACTCCCAGTGTAATACTTCACTATATTTATACTTATATTGTAATAGACTCAGAGGAGCGACCAACACTGGATATTTAGTCAAATACCATTTGTCTCTTTGTCTATACCACCTTTTAACCATTGTTCTTATTCCCACAAAACAATTTGCAACTATTGAATTTTCCATTTTCGGAAGCCATAGTAATAATTCAATGGGAAAATTACTTACAAGTTCTCTTTCTATTTTAAGCCATTTTGACTCTTTAGAGGCTAAATTCCACCCCAAGAGGTGGTTTATCAAAACTGCTCTACTTATATTTGATATAGAGGGGGCTGCTAAGCCTCCTCTTTCTGGTTGTCGTTTTATAATATTTAGACTCAGTCGTGGTTTTTTATTATTATTTATATATTTATTCACTGTACTTTGCAATAACTTGATGTTATATCTGGGGATTACTTAAGGAATACTTCTGAAGACATACATTATCTTTGGGATAACTATCATTTTAATTAGGGCCATCCGACCTGACCACGACAAGAAATCTGGTTTCCATTCTGCAATATGTTGTTTTATTTGTTCATGAACTATTAAAATATTATCTCTTAATGTATTTTTAACTTGTGACTGAAAACGAAATACCTAAGTGTGTAATACCCATACTTTCCCAATTTAGATTAAATTTACTCTTGAGTATATTAAGCTCACGCTGTCTTAAAGCCATTGTTAAAGTCTCTGAATTAGATTCATTGATTTTCAAGTAAGACATTTTATTATACTTTCCTAATATATCAAATAAAGATACCAAGGACGTAACCGGTTCTGATAGTGTTAGTACCATATCGACCGCAAACATTAACAGTTTGTTGTGGTTATTTCCAATTTTGATCCCTTTAATTGATTCTGTTGTACATATTAATTCTGCTAGGGGTTCTAGTGATAGAATAAAAATCAATGGGGACAAGGGACATCCTTGTCTTGTCCCATTTAACAAATTAAACCTATTTGATCTAAAATCCATGCCTTTAACTACTGCACTAGGATTTCTATATAGAGCCATAATCGCACTACTCCCCGAATTCTTCGAAACCAAATTTATCCAATACTGCTTCAATATATAGCCAATTTACCCTATCAAAAGCCTTTTCGGCGTCTAGGGAGATAAACATTGTCGGAGTATTTCTTTTTTTAACGTATGTCATTACATTTAGCAATCTCCTGGTATTTTCTGGCCCTTGTCTATTATTCATAAACCCTACCTGGTCAAAATTTATAAATTTGGACATACATTTATTTAATCTATTAGCCAATATTTTAGCATAGATTTTAGTATCAGAGTTTAAAAGCGATATGGGTCTATAGCTCAAGTAGTTTTCAGGATCTTTATTCTGTTTATGAATATTAATAATGTTAGCCTCTGTCATTTCTGGGGGCAATTTTCCTGTATTTTTTATCTCATTATACATAATACATAAGGTCGGACTAATCTCTTTCATAAAAACCCTATAGTATGAGTTTATGAAACCATCAAGACAGGAGCTTTAGTTAATTTTAACTCTATTATTATTTGTTCGACTTCCTTTATTTGAATTTCTCTATTTAATTCTAACAGGTCTTCGTCAGTTATTTTAGGTAAATGTATTTTTCTCAAGAAGTCATCTATATCCCTCTTTGTGGGTTTAAAAAATTGCATCCTTCTTCTAGATTGTATAGAGATCTGTAGTATGACTCGAAAACGTTACCTATTTCCTTGGGTGGGTTATCTTCTTACCATGATGATCTTTTATGGAAGTTATCTTTTGTTTAATACTTTGTTTATTAATTCTATCTATTAAGAATTTACCGACCTTATTTCCTAAGTTGTAGTAGTTCTGTTGGGATCTAAATATCATATTGTCTATTTGAAGTTGGAGTATCTTTTGTATCTGAAGTGATATTTGTTTAATTTGTGTGCTTATATTTCTATTCGGTGAAAGTTTATTTTCTAATTGTAGCTTATGCAAGTCAATATAAAGATCCGTTAAGGCTCTACCTCTTTTTTTTTTTTTTAAATGAGAGCTATTTGCTATACACAGACCTCTAACAAAGGCCTTATGCGCACACCAAACGGTTATTTCGAAGTAACCGAGTTATGATTTAAAAGGAAAAAAAATTTAATCTCATATTTGAGTTTATTAACTAGTTCCTCTGACTTCAATAGGATTGCATCCATTTTCCACTGTCTATTATTACTATTTTCCTGTGTATCCTTTATTCTCAAACTAACCATTGCATGGTCCTACCAAGTAATATCTCCAATTGTAACACTTTCAATTAAACTCACTGTATCTTTATCTGTAAAGACATAATCTATCCTGGAATAACTCAAATGTCTACCTGAGTAATAGGTGTAATCTTTTTGCTCGGGGTTGAACACCCTCCAGCAATCATACATTCTATTCTTCGATATCTCCTTAGAGAATTGATTTGCTAATTTTTTAGAGGAGTTAGGAAGTTTTTGTCCTGAGCTATTCTATCTTTTATGGGGTCTATATGCATGTTGAAGTCTCCACATAGAATAACTCTACCCTTTTTAATCTGGTTTAACTGTTTCAGGATTTTTTTAAGTTAAATGAAAGTTAATCTGCCCTTGGTTTGGAGCATACACATTCCCTATAGTATAAATTACCTCATTAATCATACCCTGCCAGATGATAAATCTACCTTCTGTGTCTATAAGTTTAAATTGTTCCTGAATCTTCATTTTTTTACTGAACAATATTTCAACCCCTCTAGATTTCGACTTAAATGATGCTATTATAGGATCATAGAAATGTTTACTTGCTATTATATGTGGCTTCCCCTCCCTCCAGTGAGTCTCTTGTAAACATATAACATCTTCTTTAATGCAATTTAGTGTAACAGTTCTTCGTTTATATATTGTGTTTAAACCTCTGGCATTCTGGGATATAATTGTAATCATTATTGCTTATTTCCAATACAATGCTAATAATATTACTGCTTAATGAAATAGTCTGAGATCAAATTCTAGCATAGGTTTCTCTATTTCCCATTAAAACTAACTTTCTCACGACAACATTCATACCAACATACATCTCTAGCACTGCAAACCTTCTAGTTCGCAGTGCCATCCTACAGGGCTAATTTGTCAATGTAAAGAAATGAGGGGTGTAAAAGAAAAAAAAAAAGGACAGATTCCGGACCTAATGGTGAGAGGCAGGGGTTTCTATATCTTACCCACAATTTTAGCCTGAGATTACTTCGGATCATCCTGTACATTTCTTACACCTTAAATAAAAAACAAAGTGTAATCTATATCACTCCAGAAATATACACAAACGGTATTAAGAATTAACCTTTGAGTGTAGTATAAGGAATTGACATCTTTTATATTACCCATATCATAAATACAAATGTCTGACATATATATTTCATAAGTGTTAATAATAATGTAAAATGCATGATACAAACTGTTCATTGTTCAGTGTAGCAATACATATCTAAAATGATCCTTTGCTTTATAAATACAAAAATGCGATTGGATCTATAAGATACTGGTGTATGTTCAACCCAATTATAAGGGTATAAAGTGCAAAATTACATTTTTCTAAATTTAATATTATAAAATTACAAATTCACAAATGTATTATCAATCCACATATTCAATTTATCAAAAAGTGCAATTAAGTGTATAAATATTTATAAAGTAACATGTGAAGTTATTCACCATTAAAATTATTAAATGTAATAAAGTGTAAAATTACATAATTCAAAATAATTACTATAAAAATATTAATCATGAGGACCAATATACCACAGTTTCCCTTTATTTTATCAACATTGGAATTCTCTGAATGCACTTTAAAAATAAATATATAAAGTGCCATGTGGATTCCATCCTTATGTGGATTATATCTATTGTGCCTATATATCGTCTATTTCGTACAAATTATTAGTGAGGTCATCTTTTGAAAAAATTCAACACCTTTTATGACCATTAAACATCTATATATATGTGTACAAAATATCATAAGTGCAAATGGAAAAAGTGCTAGTGCAAAACCTAATATACTATAGGTCAGACAGTAATAGGAAATTAAAATTCTTTATATTTTCTTGTTCTACTAAGAATGAATCCTTCTAAACTATACTGTAATAAACTGTGGGCAAAGAGAAAAAATTTTTTTTAGATTGTCCGACATCCATCAGATTACATTCTCTATTTTATAATTTGCCAATTTGGTTTCTTCAGTAGCAGGACAGGTTTACTAATGGCTCTCTGTAAATTCTCCACCTCTAGTTTCCACAACGAAAGCAGGGATTCTCCCTCTTTCACTGAGGAAACCCTATGCCATGTTGCATCTTTTAAGATCAACAAGCCCTCTGGGAATCTCCACTTATATTTCAGATCATTTTTTTTCAATGTAGCTGTAATATTCATATATGTTTTCCGTAGGGCTAAAGTAGCTGGTGCTATGTCCGAAAAGATTTTTATTCCATAATACGGAGAGGGAAAACTTTAAATTTTATAGCTAGCTTTCAAGATTTCTTCTTTGTTATATACCCTTTGGAAACTGACCATAACATCTCTTGGTTTTCCGTTTATCAATCTGATTGGGAGTGGGATTCTATGGAAATTGTCGAAAACATTTAATTCCTGACAAATATTAGGAGTGAGTATAGAGAAAAAATCATTCCGATATTTTTTAAGATCTACATATAAAATGTCCTCAGAAATACCTCTCAACCTGAGATTTCTTCTTCTAGAGCGGTTTTCAAGATCTATAATTTTATGTTCTAGCTCATTTACTTTATTTTCAAGGGAAGTTGTATATGTTATTACTGAAGCATGATCTACCACCAATTTATCGAATTTGGACTCTATATCTTCTATTCTCTGGTGTATCTCTTTAATAGCTTTATAGTTTTCCCCAATTTGTGATATACGATCTGCTGTTATATTTGCCTTAAACTCACTCAAAATTTCTTTAAGTTTTGAAATGACGGTGCTTCCTCGTCTGTTTCATTTGAATCTGTTGAGAATGCAGATTCATTGTTGCTTACCAAGCTTTGATTACTTTCTCCCCCAGCCACTAGACTATCAGAAAGAGATTTGTTAATCTTACTAGTGTTTGGGGCAAAAAAAAGTTTCAACCTTCTGGGGGTTAAGTTCTTTAACTTTTACCTTAGATTTATTAGCCATTTTAATTTCAAAACAGTTGTTATAGTATGCTGTGAGACCTAAATAGTATGCTTATCTAATATTTAAAGTCCCTTTTCTCTGCCAATTCAATATCTTCTCTCTTAACCTACTAACCAGGATCCCTCCTTACTTATTTCCAATCTTTTAGAATATATATTTTTAATAGCTGTTTAATGTTTACCAACTCATCTATCTAAGGCTCAATTATATAATATGATGTTACTAAATACTTCAAGTGTAAGGGGCCTAACAAGAAACCTACAACCCAGACTCCACAGCGGCGGGAGCTTCAAATATCTAGGCCTCTTTAAACATGCAATACTGTTAAAGATTATTTTTTTTTTTGTCGTTTTTAGTTTAGTGATTATGTCACTTAAGGAGCTCTCAGCACCCAACCTTCAAAAGTTCATCCCACAGGGTAAAATGCCTGTAGCCTTTATATAACACACAATCAAAACCTTTAAATCAAAAACAACTCTAACAGTTCATCTTAATCTATCCTTTTAGTTATATCATTAATAAAATTCACTTATGATATTTCTATCAGAATTTACCAGGCAATAGTTCAATTTCCACCTTAATACAATTTTTAAAGCAGAGATCTATTCAAGGGAATATATACATAATATTTCTCCTCATGTGTCTATAAACAGATACACATTCTCTAAACAGTTTTTTTAGGACCATAGATATCCTTTTCTCCAACACATTTATTTTAAAGTCTGTGTTAAACCAGTTACTTCTGTGGAGCTCTCACCTCCCAGGATATAAAAAATCTGTATGTTTCAGGTGAGTCATTATTCTATTATTGTATCAAAGTACAGAGGAGAAAGGGGAGCTAGTTCACTTATTTGCTTATTCAATGTTCAATTTCAAGTCACTCATTATTAGATGGCTCCTAAGGCAGTCTTCCCTTCCCTGTCTTCACCATAAACAAGTGACAAATTTCTCCTGTGGAGCTGTATAGAGGAAGACTTTTCAGAGACCCAGAGTAATAGCAGAACATTCCCCTGTAGTTCTCACTTCCCAATCCTCCAGATTTTGCAGAGATCCTGTGGATATCAAATTGTTCCTATGGAACTATGTAAAGGGAGTATATTCAGAGGCATGGAGCTATATAGGGGAGTACTATTCAAAAGAGTGTAATCTTTGTAACCTTTTGCTCCCACTAGGCTTTCACTTCCCAATCTTCTGTTGTTTGCTTAAGGTTTATAGATATCACATTACTCCTATGGAGCTATACACATGGTGTCTATTCAGAGGTTGTGCTTTATAGAATCACAAGTTCAAATCCAGCCCTGTTTTGGCTTATCAAGACACTTAATATTGCTCCTAGGTAACTCTCACCTCCTAGGGCTCAGGAACTGCTTGCTTCCATTTGCTGCTTCTGAGTTTCAGGCTGCTCAAATTAGCTGGTATAAGGCCTGCTCTCCCTCAGTACAGCATCACAGCACTCGGCTCCCTGCTTCACAAGGTGCCTTTCGCTTCAGCTCTCAGTGTACTGTTGCACAAATCAGGGTCCAACCAACCTCCAGATCTTGCCTTCTTTGAGCTGTATCAGCGTCCACGTGGTGTCCTCCCACAATGCACCTCTGCACAGTGCAGTGCTCCTCTCAGAGCCTCCGTCTGGCACTCGGTTGAATCTACATATAATCTGGCAGTAACATAGCTGCTAGGGGAAAGCTTGTCCCATAACACCAATTACTCTCATCCCAACACGTATGGGGAAAAATTGGCTTTCAGAATGGGATTATTCAACAGTTATTAAACAGCATTTATGGGAGTTATAAGTGGATATCCTTCAGGCAATCTTCACTCCCCTGCCTCTCACCTTCACCCCACAGGCGTCTCACTCATCTGCA
The DNA here is from genome assembly GCA_027410445.1 of Discoglossus pictus. NCBI lineage: Eukaryota > Metazoa > Chordata > Amphibia > Anura > Alytidae > Discoglossus > Discoglossus pictus. The sequence goes on along the minus strand of CM050165.1, from coordinate 174,334,660 downwards.
CTACCCCAAATCCGGTCACGCCCCCTCACAACAGCTCACATGCATGTTTGGTGTATTATGAAGGCCCTGAAGTCTCAGTGGAATATGTGCAAATGTAAGGTATGTAAGTGCAATTTTGATGCCAGCTGCAGTTCAGTGGTTGAATGAGAGGGGGGTGAATTCTTTGCAAGCTTTAGATACCTCCACTAGATAATCTTGAAATTACACCTGTTTTTTCTGAAAAACTTTCACGAGCACAAGTTTCCACATTTCTAGTTTGTAAGCAAATATATCTGGGTACTCCATCCTTTTTTGTTATGGTGGTCCCAGATGATTGATTTTTCTTGATGCATATAAGTAGAATAGTTCATTCATTTCTACACCTAGCAGCTTCGGGAGCGGATTAGATACAAAAAAAGGTTGCTTCTCTAGCTATGGATTCCGGTACTCCCTTCAGATGGAAATTGTTCCTTTGAGAGCAGTTTTCAAGGTCTTCAGTCTATTATGAAGAGCTATAACACCCGTCGTTAAAAACTTTAGAATTGTTTCTGTTATTTCAGCTTGTGTTGTATATTAGTCACTTGTATGCATTGTGCTTCCACCTTAGGGCTTGTAATTTAGAAACTTCTGCATCAAACAGTGTTTCAATTATTTATCTTATTATGGTAGCTAGTTCTACGTATGTAGCGGACACTGCAGATGCATGCTTCCACTCATCTCCTTGGTGGCCATTTTGCAGATGGCCTTTACACCTAGTGATGAGTTAATTACCCAGTACAATCCAGAAGTTTTAAGATCACCAGTGTTTGTTTAGGTAGCAGATATGTGTGCTGTAGGCTATATGCCTCTGCACATAGACATCATATTTTGACATGATCTTGGTGTTTTGCAGTGCTTCCCCTTAGATAGAGTACTCACCACTAGAAGGAGAGCATAGTCCAAAGTTGTGATCTTTAAAGTTTATGCAGTAAGAGATGTTTATGTTGGTATTTAGTGACAATTTTCAGTTTTCTCTGCCTGCTTATGATGTTAAAGAAAATGGCCCGCCCCCTTCTGGCTGGAGGGGGAGCGGGGTAGAGACTCTTTGTTATATGCTCCCAAAGGAGTTTTGCAGTATGCTGTTTTTAGATCAGTTCCTTTTTTTTAATGAAATTCCAATTAGTCCACATGTATATTGTCCCAAATAGAAGCTTCCTCCTCCCATCTAAGGAAGTAGATCAGTGAAACTAAATAGACAGCAAACACTGCAGATGTAGATGTATTAGCCAATGACAGACTGTCTCTCAACTGCATGTTGGTGGAATGCTGCTGAGAGACAATTCACAGTACATCTAGTACTATAGGAACATGTGTGCATTAGCTACAGGCAGTAGACCTTAAGTATGGACTATTATTATGAAAGGTTTCAGTGAGTAGAAACAACTTTTAAAATGATGTTTAGATATGCAAAAATATTCTTAGAGACAGGTCCTAAAGGATTCCAAGAACAATCTAATGAGCTACAAGGGAAACCACTTTTAAATAGTAAGAGATCTTTGTTTTGATATGATTTTGTGCCATGAAAATTTACCACCAACCTGCATTCCTTCACTAACTCACCAGAGGAAACTATTTATGAGATTTGAAAGTAAATTTAATATTAAATATTGCTTTTTAAAAAAATAAATATGAATTTTATGAATGAAAATTCATAATTAAAGCATCTAACCCTTGGTAGCACACAACAGTGGTCCTTTAATATTCCTGTGTTTCCTTTGAGAGTTATACTTAAGTTAAGCAGGCTTATGATTTAAACCTCTTAATATCAAATAAGTTCATATTTACAGGTGTATACAGTGCCTGACAATAGGGTTCGCTATGCCAACCCATTGAACTGCTCTCCATCCACCTGCTATGTACTGGAGTTTGTAGTTGATTAATGGTTATTTTACAGCTACCTATATGATACAGATCATGCACCCCCACCCCCAATAAACTGGATAGAGAAAAACTAAGCAGTAAAAAAGATAAGCAAGATAGTATTGTGCATTGGTCAATATCTTCATGCATTGTAAACTTAGTAACTTACACAGATATATAAAGATGTATTGCTACATCTAAGCATTTCCCTTTTTTTTTATATTTCAGAGATGTGTTTCCTGTACTAAAAGAGGAACTGGCACATTTCAAATAGAGCCTTTTTCAAATCAGAAAATGACTTGCACTTCAGAACGCACTGCCCATGGATGGCAATCTATTTATGGGATTCCCAGCAGCATCTTCTTTCTGTGTCATTACAAGGAAGTTTAAAAAGTCAGAATATTGTAATTTGGAAAACATGACAATGCCCAGCTAAATTACAGACCACATGATCATGTCCCATTTGGTCCGCCATAAACAATGTAGAGGAGATGAGGATTATTTATTTATTGGGTAAAGAACAGCAACACAGACATCAGCTAGGAACTGCTGATAAGGGGGGCCCTTAATCGCCTCTCGAAGCTTAAATGGACGGATCATGCCGTAGATTCCTTGGGATTGTTTATCATATTTTGCTAAATGAACAGTTAATCTAAGAGTTGCCCTTGAACGTCTCGGTAGCAAAAATATCTATTTAAAGGACTACTGTAGTTTAGTAAAACCACCATATTAGTGAAGTATGTAACAACTAACCAAAATTAGCAGCTATGTAAATCATGAACATAAAGGCATTTTTTGAGAAAATCTTCTTTTTTTTTTTTGCTAGTGTGTAGAAGCAGACATGATTATAATTATTCCTGGTCAAGGTATGATGTGGCAGATACAGAGGAGGACAAGTAAGTTAACTTCCTGCTTCTGATGATGTGCTGAGGAGGGGGGAGTATAAAATATTACAAGATTATATAAATAAACCTATGAGATAACAAAATAATGCAGATTACATCTTGTTCAACCCTAAACTTAATCAAATTAAGCTCTATCATGTTTATACTTTCCTCAGTTCTCAAGTGGCTCATATTACATCACTGATCATACATATCTCTTAAATTCCATCTCATATCCCACCAATCAATGCCTCTTTACCCATTTCCAAGTCATCTCCAACCATTCTCATTTAATTAGATCACTTATATTAAATCTCCATGTGATAAAACTGATCATTTCATAATATTGTTACTCTCAATTCGTACCATGAGTTGTCTACACAATTATTTAAATGTTTACATTAGAAGACATTTGATTTTATACAATTTCAGTCTTTTTATTAATTGACAACACAATATGATACCACTGTCTTAATCGAAACAAATGATTAAGATTGGGGGCTCCTGCTGAAAGAAATCATGTTGTCCTTCAAAATGTGCTTATATCTATAAAAGAGAGAACTATGGTATTAAAGGTTATTTTAAGATATACTGTATGTACCAACTGCTTATCTACTGTCAAATTCTATTTTTCTCTCTCTTCTTATACAATGCAGTCTCCCAAACAGCCGAATAAGCCACTGTAATGATTAAAAAAAACTTGTGGTAAAAAAATAAATGAGATAAATGAGATAGAATGGCAATCATAACTACACATGCATAAAATATAACCATAAATCAGATTAAAATAAGTATCACATATAATAATTGTCAAACTGCGATTCGTCTTCACGATTTGCGATAATCGCAGTTTGACAACGATCCGATCTCAAAGCTGATCAGATGCGCATAGCGCTGCGTGAGCCGCACATGCGCAAAAGAGCAGCGTGACCCGCGCATGTGCAAAGCGCAGAGAAAGCCGGCTATGCGCACTGCGCGCCCTAAGTGGAAGAGGGAAGAGACACAGCGGGAGAGGTGGGGAAATAGACACAGGGGAGGGGGAAAGAGACCACAGCGGAGGGGGAAAGAGACGCATGGAACGGAGGGGGCAAAGAGACATGGGGGGGAAGAGGACACAGGGAGGTGGAAAGAGACACAGGGAGGGAGAGGTGGGGAAGAGACACAGGAGGGAAAGAGGACACAGGGGAGGGAGAGGAGGGGAGAAGAGACACCAGGGGAGTGATAGGAGGGGAGAAGATACACAGGGGAGGGAAATGGGGGGGAAGAGACACGAAGGTGGGGGGGAACAGGACACAGTTATTTCACCATTTCTTTTGGTATGAAATAAGCATGAAATGCCCCTTTAAAAGTGGGCTAATTATCATTCCCTAGGCCCCAAAATCTTTATTTTGAACTATCGGTATTAAAGTGAATTGTGGTTGTGTCAGTTTATATGTATTTTTATATCTATCCGATAGGTATAGGTTATTAATTAACTTCCATTGTAAAGCATAAATCTTGTTCTATTTTTATTTAGGGAAATTGTGATTCAGAGGGCCACTGTATCAGTATACATGTCTAAATATTACTGCTAAATAATTTTGTTCTATTTTTAGCCCATAGTCCACTCAAAGTTTTATGGCTTTGAAGTGCATTTATTCTGATTGATTTATTCTAGCTATTTTGAAATTCCATATAATATTTTGTGAAAAGCTTTAGTATATAATAAATATAGTAAACATGACTAGGGATTTATGTTTAGGACCGCTATTCTCCCCAGTAGGGAAATAAAGAATTTAGTCCATTCTTTTAGTTCATTAGTTATATTTATTATTAAAATTAGAAAATTAACCTCTTCAGGCATTGTTGGTTGTCTGGAATTTTTACGCCTAGGTAAGACATTTCTTTATTAGACCATTCAAAAGGAAATCTTTTATGTAATAGAAGTTAAGATTGCGCATGATTTCTGTTGTTTTATTTTTTTAGACCTTGACAAAGAGCTAAATTGGTTTAATAAATTCAATAGGTTAGGGATCAATATGTGTACACTTTGAAAGAGTAAGAATAATATCCTCTGCATAAAAGTGCTATTTTATATTAATTTTCCAAAACCTTAATGCCAGTTATTTCATTGTATGAATATATAAGGCATATAAAAGTGGAGATAGTGGACTTCCTTGTCGTGTGCCTCCTTATATATCTTTTGGAGTGGAACAAAGGCCAATTGTGCAGGTTTATGATAGAGGGTTAAAATAGCTCTAATAATTTGTTAGGAAGTTCTAGTAGGATAGAGTAGTATTATATAAAAAGACAAGTTTACAGGTCAAATACTTTCTAGGAAATCTATTGATAACAGAATGGAATGGACATTGTGATTAACAGCATGTTGTTGTCAAGCAAATATCCTGTGTACAAGGTCTGGGGGCTTGTCTTACTAGTATGAAGCCTTCTTGATCTGCTTGTATAATTGTTTGTATTATATTGTTAATTCTGATAGCTATAATTATGGTGTTTATTTTCACATCAGAATTTATGAGATATTGGCCTATAGTTCTCTCTCCCCTTACTTCTCTCTCTCTCGCCCCCTCCCTCTCTCTCTCACACTCCTCCCTCTCTCTCTCCCCCCTCTCTCTCCTTCTCTTTCCCTACCCTCTCTCTCTCTCTGCCTCCTCTCTCCCCATTCTCTCTTTCCCTCCCTTTCTGCCTCCTCTCTAGCTCTGCCTCCACTCTCTCTACCTCCTCTCTGCCCTCTTCTCTCTTTCCCCCTCCTACCATAATGAGCCTCAATCAATTCGGCGCTCGTAACTCGATTGCAGACAGCTAAATGCCTGCAACTGAGTTGCAGGCTCCATTTGGTCTTGGATTGTGATTGCTATTCTATTGCCAGGCCACAAGCTAGGTGCCGGTCCCCGAAAATCGGAACACCATGCCGTCGTAGCATTTCCGGGATTGAACATGTTAGGGAAGCAAGTTCATAACTCCCGATGCAAAAACAGTCAATGGAAACAGAGATTGTCATCATGACCAACTTTTCAAGCCCGTAACTCGCAAGTGAAGGTCGTAGGATCTTTGAAATCCAACCTCCATTTTTTAAAGTCCTACAGGCTTCAACCTCCAAGCCTGCTGGACTTTTAAAAATAGAGGTTGGATTTCAAAGGACCTACGGGCTTGGAGGTTGAAGCCAGTAGAGTTTCAAATTGATTGCTGTGATTGATATAACAAAAAAATTGAGCATGAAATAAAGCTATTGGAGAATGTTGTGCTATTAATTCTAAGACCTAACATCACTTTCACTCTTAATAGTACCAGTATTGCATTTTTATTTGCTTTTAAAGTGCTTCAATTTGTCATTAAGCTCTTTGCGAGACTTCCTTGGTACCATTAACTTCTGGTTAGATATTTGCCATTTGCGGGCTTGACGGAGTGGTTAGCGAGGGGGAAACTGAGCAATTGAATAGCGATTTGAGATTTTAAGCCTTGCGACAGTGAAAGGTCAAAAAGCTTGGAGGGGCATTGGAGGGATTTTTTAAATCGCTATAAATACGCGGCTTGGAGCCCCCAGCTCAATCGGAGCCAGCAAAACTGACACCAATTGAATAGAAAAATAACTTGCTGGCTCCATTTCCGAGCCCGGATCTCCCAAAAGCCTCAATTGAATGAGGCTCAATGAGTATGCCTTGCTTAATTTTTTAACACTTTTTCTTTACCAATTCCTATTTGAAAAATATTTTCTTGCTTCTGTTTGGTATATATACATTTCTATGGTTATAGTTTAGTTATACAGTGTACCCACAAAAATTATGAATCTACCATTTAATTATTTTGTTGTAGATTCTATTTGCAAAGGGAGTATTTGTATGTATGCATGCTGCCACCCTCAGCTTTTGTAGTTCCCCCAGGGAAGCTTTATCTAAACATTTTAGAAAGAGGATTTTTAAAAGTGTGTTTCCTGCAAAAGTGGGATGTTTGCTCTCTTATTATTGTAAACTTTAAATCCATTTTTTGTTTTGATAGGGTCATTATGACCTTTCATATTATTGTTAACCTTGTGGAATTTGTTTACAATAGAACTCCGCTAAACAGAGTATTTAACTCCTGGTATTTGTAAGGAGGAGATGAAGAAACCGTCTTCTAGTTTTCATGTTTAAACTTGATGTAGAAAAGGATTAAATAAGAAAAAGAAAGATGGGATCTTATTTTTTTTAGGTTGTTCTGCTGTCAGCTCAATCTTTAAGTCATTTCAACGTCTCTTGCTCTGTATCGTAGCTGTGATCCATTTTTTTTTGTTGCCGTTTTTTTTTCAATACTGAGATTTTGGCTATCCTGATATATTACTTTTACGTGAGCATGTTAATCCTGTAGAAGAGTGTTTAGGAGTGCGTCTTTCTGGTGAAGGTAGTTTGAGCACTACTCTGCTCACGAAGACCTTATCTTCACTCATGCCTTTCATTGATATGATGATTCTGGTTCTTCGTACAATGAGGCAAAATGGGTAGCCCAATTTATAATGGATATAATGTGTTATTAGTTAATCTTTAATAGGCTGGAGTCTCCTATGCTTAAATAAGTCATTGTAGAGACACCTGAAAATATACCCTGCAGTTATTGCTTGTAGAGATTTTAGATTGTCACAAGCTGCCTTCAGAATTTCTTATTTTCTTTTAAAGTATTGCACACATATAATTACATCTCTGGCAGGCTCTCCCAGCTTTGGTGAATGTTTATATATATCACACATCAGATCATATAATGGAAAAATACTGTCCAACCCATCAGGAAGGGCCATAAACACACATGGAGGCTGTGCAGAGGGCACTTTGAGCAAAGGCCAACTCACCTTCATCAGGGCCAATCTCGGCTACGCCCATCTTGTAAAGTCCTACGACATTGCTGTTGGGCAGGAGGCAAGATGTATACCCATTATCATGTTGTGAACCATATCAAGTGTTTTTGAATTCATGATATCACCCTGTCATTTTTGTGATCAACCCTTCAGGAGAGTGTTGATACTCAACAATATCAACAATTTATACTTCTCATGTGTATTAACTCACAAACCTCATCAAGAATGTTATACAAGTATGATGTCCCAATGCTGAGTCTCAAACCTAAAATAGTGATGACTAATACATGTGACCACTTTAAAAACCCCGTTTGTGTCACCGTAATGGGCTGCAATGTTTCACATACAATATGCTGGACAGTAACTAGTGCTCATTAGTTTACATATAACTGTATGAACTTGACATAAATGTGATGGATGTTCATGTCCAAAACCCCAACCATTGAAAACAAACAGAAACAGTGATAACAGTATAACAAAACTTTATTTTATATACAGAGCACACTCAGAAATGTATACAACTGTGCATTAATATCATTGGTGTGGTGTGTTTGGAGGCTTTTTTGGGAAAAAGAGGATACCTAAAGGGGGAAAATGTAATATGCATAATGATGATGATGCATAGCATCTACTAGTATCACATGTGGTCACTACAACACAGTTACCATAATCTGATAAAAAAAAGGATTATCATAAATCACTCATCTATTCGAAGTAGCCAGTAATGCGCATAGCACTTACAACTGGTCTTCATCTGCTGAATTAAACAGATTCATTAACTTCTGGACTATGTAATCCAATTCAGTTACACACATACAGTGTGTTCCCAAAACAAAAATCAGAAAAAAAAGGTGGTCCAAAACCTAAAAAAGGCAGAGGAGAATAAAAAACTAAAAGAACCTGCATTTACAGTACAGTGCTAAATACTGTAACTGTGACAATATACCAACTTACTGATCTTTAATTGCAAGCATTATTGACCACTAGGTAGTTATCATGATATATCACTAGCCCTTGACCATTAATAATGATGTGCTAATGTGCTAATGCTTAGCTATGACCACAGTCACCTATCACCTTCTCCATCTGTTAAGCAACATTGATATCACATCCAATCCGCTATACAGAAATTAGAAAATTTTAAAAGGATACTCATGATATCATATGTTCGGGAAAACCTATCCATTAATATGGAGAGGACACAAAGATCAGCAGCCATAATCACTGTTACTTACATTAGACACAAGTATCTGTTCTCATACTGATATTGCAGAGAGGATGACATGCTTCACTAGTGAATGTAGTAATGCAGCATTTGATTTACATATGCTTACATGCCATTGTGAGACTTGTAGGTCCACCGCTATAGCTGTATTTGTGTAAAAAATGTAAGCTAACAACAATATTGTATTATAAATCTGGATATATGACTGAATTAAATAGTCTGATGGTCTGTCATGTAAGAATTCCTATCTGAGAGCCCATGTGAATATGTTACATTTACTTCATACTTTGAACTGTGCTTGCAGATGAAGAAGATGCCTTCTTGGAACTTAATTGTGGCCTAAAATCAAAATAAAACATACATTTAAAACAGGCTAAGGGCTTAAAAAACATAGGAAATGCAGCATATTTTCTTAACGGCATCCTCAGTGACCATCAATTGATGAAATGTTAAACAGAACCCTACATGTCCACAGAGAAGAGGATCATGGACCATGTGATGGGAGGTAGCTATCTGCGTACAAAATTTCACCATCATATACACATTGATCCAATACTCAATAGTGAGGCTAACATTTGGACCAATAGATTGTCACTGAGGAGTGCTGTTGAGAAGGTCCAATATATGTGCACCCCCTACATCCTCCTCTGCCTGGGCAAAGGGTGCAAGTCCACGTGGACGCCCCTCTTCTCCCTAGTAGACGGGAGTTGCAGGGGATGGCATACCCCAGGAGGCAGTGGCACCGGAGGCGGAAAAAGTATTGAGGGAGGTGAGGAGCGGCCAGGCTGCGGATGGGCGGCGGAGGTTTCTGGGGTGGAGGAGGCGGTGCTTGGACCAGAGAGCTTGCTGAGTATCAGTGTTTCACCTGGAATAACGCTCTCTGGTTCGCCGAGTTCTGAAGCAGGGCAGCCAGGTACGACTCCACCATCAGTTGGTGTCTCCTCACCTCCCTACAACTACCACGATTGTTCTCCATGACGCTGATGCACGAGAGACAGCATCTCCCTCTGGGCAGCGTCCGATAGCGGGGGATGGAGGTTCCGAGGTGAGATGGGGAAAGGAGTAGTGACCCAGAGGGGATGTGCTGTGGCCTGGCTGGAGCATTGCTCTCTCATGGTTGGAGTGGTGGTGGTGGGCCTGGTGGCTGGTGGCGGGAGCCAGGTTGTGGCTCTGCTGGGAGGAGGAGGAGGCAGTGGAAAACCCTGTGAATTGGTACAATAGGAGGGCCCGGTGATGATCCAAGTTATTTTAGTAGAGGGACATGGGGTCAAATGCCCAGGTACAGCTGACGGTCCAGCTGGTGACCCCATTGCCCAGGTAATTGGGTGCTCATAGCCCAGGCCCTCGTCTCCTCTTGTTGCCTCCTCCTTTTGCGCAGGCTCACGTTGGGCGGGGGCACGGTCCATGACATACCGGCTATGATTGAGCCGATGCCCCCGGGACTCTGATTCATTACTGAACCCAGGTCCTCCTAAAAGAGAGAAGAATGGAATATGTGTTATCTATGTTGAATGATTCTGTTCATTTCCTAACTACCTGGATGTTTCACTTTTTTCTACAATGAGTAGCTATCATTTGCTTGATGTGATCTGTTCTTTGGATCATGAGCTTGATTGTTATTGCTCATGACGTTTGTCTTGATTCCGGCTGAGGCCTGTATCTGAATACGCTGCAGTGAGCAACACCCATAGATGGACTCCCTATTGGATGATTACTCGTGTTGTGCACACTAATGACAGTGATTTCTCAGCTTCATGCTGATCCATATATCCTTTGTTAAATCAAGGGAGCTGATATGTCATTGTCATTGTTGGTCAACAGTTACATTTGTTTTCTATGTGTGTGTGATGTACATGTGGTGGCAAGTTGGTGTATCTGATATGCACCTGACATGGAGGCTGGATCCTGTGGCGCGACCAGGTCTAGAGCTCCAGCGAACGGGCACCTAGCTCAGCATCTCCTGGAGCACCCTCTCCCACTCATATCTCACAGTCACTTGGGGGCCAACACTTTGTGCTGCGGCCAGCACTGGCCCCCTTGGCCATTATCCTCCTCACCTTGGCCTGGACATCATAAAAACGGCGCTTGACGGATCTCACATCCCTTTGTGCAAAGCCCAATGCTGTAACTGTGGCCACTACCTCACTTCCAGGGCCCTGGCTTCCTTCCGTCCCCCCTGCAAGGATGGCGGGGCACTCACGGATTGCACTGAGGAGGACCAGCATCTCTTTGTTCTTGTAGTTAAGAGCCCTGCGTCTGCCCTTCGCCTCTTGCCCTCTCGACTATGGACAAGGATCCTGTGCTCTCTCCTCTGACCCTGAGGCCTTGTCCATCCTCTGCACTACCATTCCTCCTTGGGATTAGGCCCACCCCCCTCTGGCCCTGACCTTGATGTGCCAATACCTATCGGCAACTGTACCCGCCTCTCTCTCTCCACTCCTCTCCCCAACAACTACTCTCCTCACCATTCCTCTCTCTTCCACCACTCCTCTCCCCCAACACTCCTGCACAGCCCCTCTTTCTCCACTCCTCTCCCACAACTACTCTTCTCACCATTCCTCTCTCTTCCACTACTCTCCCACCACAACTTCTCTCCCCACCACTCCTCTCCTCAACACTCCTTTCCTCACCACTATTCTCTCCTTCACTACTCTCCCCATCACTCCTCTCTCCTCCACTCCTCTCCTCACCACTACTCTCTCCTCCACTCCCCAGGGCCACCGCTCTCTACTCTCTCTGCTCCTATACATTCTTCCTCATCTCCTCCCCACTTCTCCACTCCTCTCCCCTCCTCTCTCCACCCCTCCATCCTAATCCCAAAAATAATAGAAGGATAAATCAACAAAAGTATACGTGTATATATTTATGAGGGGGAAAAAAGTTGTATGTTTTATGTGTCATTTTTTAATTGTTGGTGTATAGGGTGTGGAGTGGGGGTGTGTGGATGTGGTGACCTATCTATATGTGCATCTATGTGTGATATTTACTCTATGTGTATTAATATTATGTGTTATCAGTTAATTTGTGTTATCAAAGATTAAGTGTAAAATTAGTATTTGAGAAATAGAAATCAATAAAATCTTAAGAACCTGTTCTGTCAAAATGCCTACTCTCTCAATGCTCCAACCACCCAACTCCGCAGGGGCATCAGGATCACAGCTTTATTATCTCTCCCTGTCAATCATTATCTGTTTAGCCCCGCTTTCTATTATTTGTTTTATTTACCTTTTTCAAATCTTGATTTGTTTTGTAATGACTTTAACTACCAAATCAAGGTTTTGTAACTTCTTTTATTAACGTCAATTTAGATATACTTCTTAATTTACTTATTACTTTTGCATCTTTTTCTAGGTTCATGACTGTAAAAAAAAATTGTTTGGTGTTGTACTAGAATGATAAAACAAAGTAAAGTCTTGATTTCTATGGTCGGACCTTAAGTAGGAGAGCACAACTGAGCTCTGTATGGTAGTTCTTTTAGAGAAAGAGGTATACAGGAACAAAAAGTCATGATTTAAAATTGGAAGGTGGTCTATTAAGTGGAGTTTGTTTCTATCAATTTGGATGAGGTTTATCTAGCTATGTATCTTATGTAATACATCTATTTGTGTTACTGATTTAAATATATGTCGATTATTCTTGATATACAGGTTTATTAAAAAAAGATTCTGTGAATGTTTTATTATAAGAAAAATGACATTTCATTTTGAAAGTCCACATACGTACATGCCAGACAGGATTAGTAAAAAATATTTAAGCATCTAATCCTTCTATACAATTTTTTTCTGTGCTCTATAAATTATCTTGAATATTGGCAAATTGTTACTAGCTACGTATGCCAAACAGTACTAATCTGCCAGTTCCAGTATTTCCGCTGTCAATATTTCTAATGGCAAGCCTAGTTACTGAGATGCTCCAATCACCTAGTGTGAAAAATAAATCATAAGATATTTAAAATAATACAGAAAATTAGTTTTTAACTGTAGTTAAAATTATGGGTTCAGGAACTGGGGGGGGGGGGGGGTCGAGGGGGACAAATCCTATGTTATATGTGTAGAGAAGAGGTTATTTTTATACTATATGCAGTATCCCCCCCAGATTTTCTTTGGCTCCTACACCCATGGTTAAAGCTTTCTCAATATGACCTCTAACTGATACATCACACCTCTTATGTACAAGTTAGTGCTCCATAAGTATTAGAATGTGCTTGCACTATAGTGTTCTGAATAAACATCTTTTGTCAAATGTAACTGTACGTGTGCAGGGATCTTTTGCTCAACTGTATACTGTTCTTTTTCAATATTATACGATGAAGTAGAAAAGTTACATTCCTCCCACCTAGTCTCATTTTCTCTTATGAACATATCATAGTGAGTGCAACAGTGAGGCAGCAGCTGCTTGCCATTGTAAACTTAACGTACATGGAATGCAAATGCTTTTTTCAAGCATTAAAAGAGCTGTTTTAAACATTACAAAAGGTTTTTTTTTTTTTTTGTATAAATATTAAGTAAAAGCTGCTTAAACTTCATTGAAACTTACAGGAAATGCAGAGTGCATACTTTAATCTGTGGATCTCACTGGCTGTCAAAAGCAAGCCCAGTCTGAATATGTTTTGCATGCTCTCCAACCTTTATTGAAAAAAGAAAACATACTGTGGCAGAAAAAAATATTTTTATGTCCCTTGAAGCTACAGTATATTTTATAAATGCTGATAATGCATAGAAACTAGGCACATGGAGGTTATTGTGTATTAGATTAAGGCCCCTATTCTCAATTGAGCAATTGTAAATTACTGGAGGCCGTAATGCAGACCGTAAACTAATTTGCTATTCAATTGGCATCTTTTAGCTACCCGCAAATGATTTGCAGATTACAGGCTGAAACTCCCTGCGGTTGTTCAAATCGTAACTCCGACCCAGCTAAGCCCTTGATCTTTGAAGACCACATATGTTACAATCACAAATTGCAATTCAATTGCTACAATTCTTAAATCCTGCAATTATTTTCACACCTGGAAATTGCAAATATAGTAGAAAATCCTACAAGTACCAGGTAGGACTCGCAAGGGGGTTACACCTGATCGTAGCACTGTAAATGCAAGTAAGTAATCATACTGCTCTTTAAAAAGACAGGGAAAGCGATGAAAGACATTATAATTAATTGTACAACAGTCTGAGGGTCTCATTCAATTGCTACGTTTTTGAGATCCAAGCTTGCAAATGCTGATCGCTAGCTACGTTGCTATTCAATTGCCTTACGTTTGTGTGCTCCAATCTGGTAACATTCTGCTAGCTACGATTCCATTCAATTTCATCAATCGCAGCTTACTTCCCTCAAAGCCTTTGATCTGTCACGGCAGGAAGAGTTGCGGGCCCGCAAAAAATCCCTAATTGCTATTCAATTGCTCCGATTACCCTCCTCCCTCAAGCCCATAAATGGCTAAACGCGAACCACAGCTTACTTGTACCAAGGAGATTTGATACAAGCAGTTTCTTTGTGAGGCAGGAGAATTTACAGAGGGTAGAGACTGTGTTTTGACTGCATGCAGGCCACTATCTAAAAGAGGCTGCTGGATTGACAGAACAGTGGTAAAACCCTAGGGAGAAAGATAAGTGTTTTGTGTGCTGATGAAAACAGACACAGAAAAACTTCCACAGGGAGCTGATAAGCAAGCCGCTGGGGGAAAAGTGAACGTCTGGACCTTTTTGCTACACCCAGGGTTAGCTGGGTGTGGACCTAATAGTGAGGGATCGAACTTCAGTAAATAGGTAGTGTTCTATGGGAGCGAAGCCTGTAATTTTCTGGTTTTGTTTTTCTTAATTTTGTAAAACTGGCTGAATACATAGCAAAAGGTGGAGAAAGTAATTGAAGACTCCTGTGTTTTTTTGTACTGTCAGAAATATGACTATAAAGTGAGCAAGATTGGAAGAATTCCACATTATGTAAAGATTTATCTGCACATAAAATATTTGAAATTGTGGCCAAAACTAATTCATGCTCAGTATTCATAAGTAAAGGTTCAGCTCCCTTTTATCTCAACCCCTATAAAGAACTAACAACTTCCCAGAAAGTATGTCTTAAAGTATGTGTTCCTGTGTAGAGAGCTGGGAAGAAAATTAATATATGGCTCTCATTTGCAGTAGAATTGTTCTCGTAGTCCCTCCTTGTTCCTATGCAAATTTTGTTTTTAATCCAGTGGGCCAACCAGTTCCCTCAACAGTGATATATTTCAACTGTCAGCTGTTCTTATTTTTGGCTTTAGGTTATAGGGTGGCCCAGATTTCCCATGAGGGAAACAGCTGCCCAAAAAGGGCCTGTCTGCAGGGGGCGCCATTTTCCAGCACTAAAAATGTCTCATTATACCACTAGAGGCTTGTATTATTTACACAGTGCTCCTTCCAGAAAGTTTTTTTTGCCTCTGGCAAGAATGGCAAAGCTATTTGTTTATTGGCTGCAATGCTCTGCCAAAACTACTGCATGCTGGAAGTTGGTCAGTGACTGAGCATGTGCTGGGGATGATCACAGAACATTACCAACTGCATGTGAGGAACAGATTAGGGCAGCACTGATTGCACATAACAGCCACTAGTACAGAACATGGGAAATATGGAAGCAATTCAGACCAGCCCTAGAGAGCCAATACGGTTGTTTACATGAAATTAAATGAGCCTTAGCCCCATCTCTGCTAGTTTTAAAAGCATAACTTTCAGCACCCCTAGTTTTGAATAGCAGTCTCCTCGGGTAGTTAAAATTGTGAATTATTAATTATCTTACAACTAGTAACTTGACCACCATAAATGATAGTATCATAAAAATGTCTATGCTGTCTCTATCTGTCCTGTCTGTTTTCTCTCTCTCTGTATTATGTCTCTCTCTCTGTCCCCATGCCTTTCTGTGCCGTGTCTCTCTCTATCTTCTCTCTCTCTCTCTCTCTCTCTCTCTCTCTGTCCTGTCTCATTCTGTAATTGAGGTGTAACAGGACAAAATGGCAACTATTACATTACAAGCGACTGGCCTTTGGCGCTCATCACGGGCCTTGCAAGCTTCTCCTCCCCCCCTCTACCTCTCCAACCCTCTACTTGATATGAGGCGCTCATTGCGAGCCTCTCCCCCCCCCCTCTACTTTACTGGCCTTGCGATGTGTGCCTTCGGCGCTCATCACGGGCCTCGCAATGAATGCTTTTGGCGCTCATTGTGACTCTCTCCCCTGTCTCTTCTTGTATCTCCTCCCCTGTGTTTTTACCACCCTCTCCTTCCCATGTCTCTTAACCCCTCCCCTGTGCCTCTTTCCTTCCTGTGTCTCTTTCCCCCCTTGTATCTCTCCCCCCCCTCATGTCTCTTCCCCCCATCTCCCTCCCCTGTCTTTGTTCCCCCTCCCCCTTGTCTGTTCCCCTTTTCTCCCATGTGTCTCTTCCCCCTCCCCTGTCTCTTCCCCCTCTCCTGTGTCTCTTTCCCCTCCCTTCCCCTGTGTCTTTTTCTCCCTCCCCTGTGTCTCTTACCCCTCTCCCTCCCCTGTGTCTCTTTCCCTCCTCTGCCTCACCTGTGTCTCTTCCCCCCCTCTCCCTCACATGTGTCTCTTTCCACCTCCCCTGTGTCTCTTCCCTCCCGTGTCTCTTGTCCCCTCTCCCTCGCCTGTGTCTTGTTCTCCCCTCCACTGTGTCTGTTCCCCCATCTCCCTCCTATGTGTCTCTTTCCCCTCCCCTGTGTCTCTTTCCCCTATCCTGTGTCTCTTTCCCCGTGTATCTTTCCCCCCTCGTGTCTCTTCCCCCCCATTTCCTTCCCCTTTGTCTCTTCGCCCTCCTCTCACTCCCCTGTGTCTCACCCCCCTCCTCCCCTGTTTCTCTCCCCCCTCCTTCCCTGTGTCTCTCCCCTCCTCCCCTGTGTCTCTTCCCACTCCTCCCCTGTGTGTCTCCCCCCTCCTCCCCTCTGTGTCTCCCCCCTACTCACCTGTGTGTCTCTTCCTCCCTTCTCTGCCTCCCGTGTCACACAGGCGCCTCGGTGCTCATTGCGAACCTCTCCCCCCGTGTACTTTACGGGTTTTGCGCTAAGCACCTCCGGTACTCATTGCAAGCCTCTCCCCACTCTCTGACACCTGTGTCTGTTTCCCCCTCTCTCTCCCCTGTGTCTTCCTCCTCTATGTTTCTGCTAACTTTTTGCGTGTCTCGCGATGAGTGCCGTTGCTTGTGTGGTGTGGTTTGTTTTTACTGGCTTCAGCAAAATGTTACTGGTTTCGGGGTCGTTTTTACTGTTTCTGCCTTGTTTTTATCCAGATAAATTTTTTTGCCCGACATTTTTTTCTCTGCTTAGCCGATCGCCAAACAATGCCAAATATACCTCAAATTAACTTGCAACCTCACTCCCAGGCTTCCTGGCTCTCCCCCTGTGCTGTGTGTGAGTGTGTAAGGTATTTTTTTAAGTATTTCGCATTTTTTGTGGTCTTTGAGTTCGGTTGGTTCGGCCCGTTAAATTTGTAAATTATTGCATTCCATAAAGTATTGCGTGCCACAGTTCCTGCAATAAGGGCCTTTGGCGCTCTTTGCAGCTAAGTCCCCCGCGGGCCTTGCGATGAGCACCTCTGGCGCTCATCTCCACCCCAGCAATGAGTGCCTTCGGCGCTCATTGCAGCAAAGTCGTGCAGCACTCATCTCTACCCCTACAATGAGCAACTTCTGCGCTCATTGCAGTAAAGTCATGCAGGCCTTGCGATGTGTGCCTGTGGCGCTCATCTCCACTCCAGCAATGAGCGCCTTTGGCGCTCATTGCAGCAAAGTCCCATGGGCCTCGCGATGAGCGCCTGTGACGATCATCTCCACCCCTGCAATAAGGGCCTTCGGCGCTCATTTCAGGTAAGTTCCGTGGGCCTCGCAATCAGCGCCTGTGGCGATTATCTCTACCCCTGCAATGAGCGACTTTGGTGCTCATTGCGAGGCCCACAACTGCGTCCCTCACCTCGCATGACGACAACTCGAAGATTGGCAACTATTATAGTTGATAAAATTATTTCTGTGTGTGAATGTGTATATATATATATATATATATATATATATATATATATATATACTGTATATATATATATATATACAATATCATTATTTATATACACAGTTAAAAGCATGTGTATCTCTTTGCAGCTTTTCACAGCAGCATACCATCTGAATTGTTGCACTCTAGAGAGAGTATGTGAAATGTGAAAATTCTGATGACGCGATTAAATGCTCATATAAATAAATATAATATAATAATAAATATAAGCAAATTATTTTGCAATTTTTACGAACTTTATATTTAATTTGTGATCTGTTTTCCTAATACCTCAGTAGAGGATTCAGTTGTGGCAGTAACTATCCATTAAGATATCAGTTTAGAAGTATATTCAATAAATAGGTTTATTATTTATGTAAATGCTGCAGGAGTGCAAAATGGTTTTCATGCAAAAACAACATATGTTTTAATGGAATAACTGTACTCAGTGGATCATATCCGTAAACAAAGCAGAAATTACATAAAGTGTTATACAAATGTTACTTAGTATTCCCAGTGGTGTATTTAAAGCACACAGCAGGCCACTGGCTTTGACTGTACATTTCACTGTATGCTAATGGAAAATTGTAAAAAAAAACATCAGTCAGCCTGAAAATCCCAAAGTGCAGCTTTTTGTATAAAAATGAGAGGCTCACAGCTGAGTTCTTAAGATGCACCTGTAGAATTTGGATTCAACTTCAAGTTTTCATTTTGTGGAGAACAGAGTATAGTTTTAGCCAATGGTTACTACTGAGAACAAAAACACAAATAATTATGAATCTTTTTTTGTGGAACACATAAATCTCAAATGCCAGTGTAATAGAAGTATAATATAAAGGTTATGGCTAAATTAATTAAGTGAATGAGACTGTGACAGTTAAATGTGTGCTGTATCTTAAATGAGTGCAGTGATTAGCTGAGCCAATCTGTTCATATCTGCCGTCAGTATCTAGATGTCTAGACATAGGAATGTTCATCATACATACAACTTGCGAAAAGAAACAAAAAAACAAAGATAGCATCAGCTATTTGAAGGAAATGGTTTAATGGCTGTTAATTTATAAAACATTCATATATTGAATAAGATGAACAAAATGGAACAAATGGAATATACTGAGAATTCATAGCTACCTTCACCAAAGTCACAAGCAAATAATTTATTTCCATTTTAATCAACAACAAAAAAAATAGTCTGTGCAGTCACCTCTAAGTTGAGCATCTACAAAAATGTTATATTCTACACTGCATTACCATGGTCATTATTGAATTAATATAATGTGCAAACTCTATTCACATTTCTAAACAAAAGCGTTTTACTGGCAGTCTCTAAGGATTGTATTGTTGTGGGTTCCTGTGTTGTATTATTTGGAAATGTTTCACATATTTATTGTTGTGCGTAATATATGTGTGAATGGAAAATTCTCAATCCATTTATGGGTGGAAAACATAGATGAGGGAAAATTTTCTAAAGTAAATGTTACACTCAACTTTTTCCCCCTTGCCTTTAAACAAATTAGACAGCTCTGTATTTTAATTGGTAACAGCTTGCAGAATAATAGAATAAAATATGATGATTCAAGACTGGAGAATTGCCAAATTAAGAAGTCATCAATGCCAGAATTTTTCTTTTCTTCAGTGATGGATTATGTTTCATCCTAACAGGAGTGAACACACAGTGTTCCCATGGGACAGTTCCTATTTAGGTGAGTAGTTCATATTTGTTCATGTTCTACAATAATGTATTATATTGCTAAATAGATTGATTCTGTACAAATGATAGTATAATGTATGATCAACATTTACAATTCAAAGCAATCCTGATAATTTAATTATATTAGTGACATTGTGAGGATTTTTTTACAGTATGAATATTCTTTTGTCACACATGTGCAGGTTCAGTATTGAACTCTGTTTAGACCAGTTTAAACGCATATAACAATAATAAAAATAATGTATTGTATCTGTCCCTATGTTTGACTCAAAACCATAGCTCACAGATGTTGATTCTAGAGTACAGAACACAGTCCTGGATTTCAGTATTTTCCCGTATTGCACAGGTTAGGTAATCAATTGCCTTCTGATTCTGATTGACTCACATATACACAGCAGTGAAATATAAACCTGTATTCATCACTCCAGCACTGATTCAACTGATAAAGTAACAAGTATAAATAATGCATTTCCTACAGCATACCCACTTTGAAGTTTGCCATTTTGAGCTATCAGGCAGTCTTTTTCATTGACCCACAGAGATTATTATATTTTTTTTAATGAGAGATCATTACCATTAGTTTCTAAGTAGACACTAAGGCATTGGGTTCCTTGAATGTAATGTGGTTGACTGTCAATAAAAGAGATCCATGGAACATACCTAATCATTTTTTTGTGCTAGCAAAGGACAAACACATTTAATAACAACACTGGAATCCGTAATAAATGAATTACTGAGATTAACATTCTAGTATCAATAGAACTCATTTTATTAGTAGCCATACAATACCTAAAATTGCCTCTCTTCCCTAACCAGCTCTATACTAAATTATTGAACACAGAGAACTTTGGTTACGTATTTTGTGCTGCTACAGAAATGAGACAGATAGCCAGCTTATCTTGTATTACTTATTAGATACTTTACAATTCCCTTTAGGTGTAAGTCTTAACTGAAAAAACAGTTACATATCTCACAGTATTTCAAATAGGTGGCATTCCTTAGGATGTGGCCTATGTACTATTAACATTTATATAAATCACATATATAGTTGTCGTAATGACAGTTTTTGTCCCGTTATGGGCCCCGCGATGAGCTCCGAAGGGAGCTCATTGCAGGCCTCGCAATGAGTGCCGTAGGATCTCATCGCAAGGACTGCGGGACTGAGGCAGTTGCTGGCTTCTGCGTTCATCGCGAGGACCGCAGGACTTAGGCTGCAATGAGCAGCGGAATCGCGAGGACCGCAGGATTAAGACATTGAAGCCACTAACACTTTACTGAAGGCAGTAACACTTAGTCAAAGCACCTAACTCCAAATAACGAAAAATAATAAAAATAAAAGGACAAAATTAATTTAAAAAATCACACACAACTCAGGGGGAGAGCCACCATTTCTGTGAGTGAGGTTGCAAGATAATTTGACCCATAGTTTGTGGTTTTGATCACTCGAAAATCGGATACGCGTGAAAAAAATGTCGGCAAAAAGATTTAAAAATTTCTCAAACAGGTTTCAAATGAGGCCGAAGCACGAAACACTTACCCGAACAACACCAGCCACGTCCTACTTACAAAATATACGATTACTAAGCCCTTAAATTAGAGGCACATAAGACATAGACAATTGCCGCCATTTTAGCGTGCACAACACAGTAACTTGCAAATAACAACATTACGAATGTAAAATTACAGTTTTCCCGCCAAAAATAGCGGTTTTGGCTTGCGTCTGCAGCCTATATGTACTGCACAGTTTGCACATTCCTCACACTTTCTCCTCAAGTGATTAATAGTTTCACTGGTCATTTTCTGATTAGAATATTGATTGCTGAATATTACAGACAAATAGGTAAAGTATATTAATTTATTAATAATAAAAAAAAATACTGCAAATGGAAATTGTTCTATTTTATACTGCTCCCATTTAAAAATAGATGCTTAGCTGTTTAGGTTTTGCATAGATGAAAATGATATATAATAGGATTATTTATTAATTAATTTATTCTATAAATTAATACAAATTACATTATATTAGGTTAATTAGGACATTTTAGCAGGATGTCATTTAAGGACTGCTGTCATTTATGAATAGATGTTTAGCACTTTAGGTTTGGCATGTATGAAACTGAAATATAATACATTTATTAATTCATTTATTATATAAATTAATATAAATTACATTACATTTGGTTAATTAGGACATTTTAGCAGGCCATCATTTAAGGACATACAATATAGAGAAAGTAACATTTATTCCTACATTAATTTAATAATTATTTAATTACCCATATTTCTGACAAAATAATTCCAAATGCTTTTCATGTCATTTTACAGTTTGCAGCTCGCTGAGAACACTGCACCTGGATGAACAGAGAGTGTGAGCTCTGCAGCATTTAGCCAGCAATTATTTCAAGATTACAGGTATATTACATTTTATATTTTAGGTTGCCTTTATTTATGAATAGATGAATAGATGATTAACTCTTTATGTTTTGCCTTGATTACAATTAAACATAATACTTGACTTCAAAAAATATATTAATGAATTAATGACAATTTTTAATATTGATGAAAATTAAACATAATACCTACAATAAAAATAATTATTAATTTGTTAATTGTGGAAAATGTTCAAATTTAAAAAATATAGCAGGATATTCTTAAAAAAAAATATTTAAAACAGCTTTTTTGTCTCATTTTACAATTTGCAACAGTCTCTCAACACTTGACGTGGAAGACACGGTTTGCGATCTGCAGCATTTAACCTGCAATTACTACACTACATCACAGGTATATTGAATAAAACTTTAAAAGAAATATATAGATTACACAACTGAGAAGATCACAAATTCATGTGGCGTACTAGAAGTGGCTTTTCATATTGCTTTCTTAATCCATTATTTCATTTTATAATGCCCTCATTTATGAATTAATGTTTAGCGCTTTAGATTTTGTATTTCTTACAATTAAACATAATACATCAAATGAAAATGTTTATTAATACATTAATTGATGAAAATAATACAAATGAGCCCATAATAGGTGGCACAAATGATTAATATAATATTTTAAGATAACATAAATTGTCTGCAAAAATACACATGTACTGAAATGTGAATTAAATTAAAATAATATGCATGCCATCTTTGCCATGGTTTGTTTGCTATATAATAAAACATGAAACATGAAATAAAAAAATAAAAAACAAAATCAATATTTACAATTACAGATTAAAAAGGTGGACAACGCAGAATAAAAAAAAGAAGACAAAAAAAAGAAAGAAAGGGAACGGAAGCAAAGGAGGAGAGATGAACAGTCGCCTGAGACTACAAGAAGGTTAAGAGAAAAATTCCCTCAGAGACTTGCCAACAAAAGATCAATGACTGTAAAAGCACATCATCAGTGTGAAGGACCTACAAAGAAAACAAAAAGTAAAACACATCATACATGTCAAACATTGTGAAATGAGGGTAATGTGAATATAGAAAATAGTAGTAATATATATATTTATGATAGTTTCTTATTTACATTTTTAAGAGTAGAAACGCATTATTGTGGGTTACTAAATGTGGTTTGTCATTGTTGTGGGGAGTTTTTTTGGTTGCTGTCAAAAAGGAAAGGTAGGACTGCCAGAAAGACACACATTTGCACAATATTTATAAAGTATAACGACTCATGTAACATTTCCAAATTATACAAATTTCAAACAAAACATCAGACCTTATAACAGTGCCATTTCATTTGCTTCAATGGGTGCAACATTAGCAACATGTGCCAGGACATGGCCCTTACTGTTTTAAAGTACAAGGACAAATTTATCACTGAACTTCACATTTACACCCGGAAGCAGGAGAGCAAAATTTGCACAGTTATATGTCCTAGATACAATGGAAGCAGTTGAACAATTTATGACACTTCCTAAGAATAAAAAAAAATGTTTTAAAATAGCTTGAAATGTTTATGGCTAACAACCATATACTCAAGCATACAAAAAAAATTAGCTGAAGTATAAAGAGAACAACAGATCCATGCTCCAAAAAAAACATTTACCAATGCCAAGAGTAAATATGGTTCTTAAAAGAGATCAGCATTGTGATCAAATACGTTATAATTTGCCAACATTGAATGAGGTTGCCATGATGTTTCAAAATGACGATGGTGAACCACCATTTGAGCGGGATATTAGAATATATCCAAGAAATCCAGAACAACTTTTCATGAATATAAATATATTAAGTACTAATTTGGATCCAATGACATATCCATTTGTCTTTCCAAATTGTGAGCCAAGTTATCCAAATAGTAAAAGTTTGTGTCAGAAACAATATTTCTATGCTGAATGTAAAGTGGCACAATTTTATGTGGGGGGAAAACCCACATAAGAATGGATCATTGATTCATATTTACAAGTTAAAGCCAATAATCAAAATGTTATCAAATTTAAACAAAATAAGCTTTGTGTAGAACAATATTGTGGACTGATGGATTATGTTGCTGAACTGTCTACAAACAGAGACATTCCAGCTGACAGAGCTATAATTTTGCAATCTTATTTTCAAGGATCTCTGCGCGAGAAAGATACAATGATGCAATGGCTATTGTGATTAAATTTGGCAAACCAGATTTATTGATTACATTTACATGTAATCTACAATGGTCAGAGATAGTAGAAAAATTTAAATATGGACAAACCGCTTCTGATAGACCAGATTTAGTGGCTAGAGTATTCAAAATCAAATTAACAGCATTTATACATGACATAACCATCACACACTTATTTGTTAAATGTCTGGCTTTTGTTTATACCATTGAATTTCAAAAAAGAGGACTTCCGCATGCACACCTACTTTTTATACTCCAAGAAAAAGATAAACTAAATACAGAGGAGAGAGAGGATTCACTGATTAGTGCTGAACTTCCACATCCAGATATTCTAAATGCTATTAAATTGTAACAGATCACATGTTTCATGGTCCATGTGGAGATATTACTCCACAATCACCATTTATGGAACATGAGAAATGCACTAAAGAATACCCAAAAGAATTTAGAGTGCAAACTTAGGCTAATTGTGATGGATATCCTTTGTATAAAAGGACAGAAGGACAAACTGCAAACATTTGTAGGAAAAGTTGAAGATAATAGATATGTGGTTCCATATAATCCACAGTTGCTGATTAAGTAGAATGCGCACATAAATGTGGAAGCTTGCACTTCAATCAAATCCATAAAATATGTATACAAATATATACATATGATGCAGCAACTGATGTTGTGCAAGGTGCACAAAACCAGGAAAATACATGGTGAACTTTTATCTTATCTAGATGCAAGCTATGTAAGTGATCCTGAAGCAATGTGGCGTCTTCTCAAATTTGAAATGCATGATCGCTCACATGCTGTGTATCGGTTATCTGTACATTTGCCACAAAGACAATTAGTTTACTTTAATGCTGAAGATAAAAGAAATGCTCTGGTTCAAAATGAAAATAGAGAAACAACACTTACTGCATGGTTTCAATTAAATTCACAGGACACTGAGGCAAGACAATTTTTATATATTGAGATTCCATATCATTATGTCTTCATAAATGGGGCATGGTGACAAAGAAAAAGAAGTGGAAATAAAATGATACCAATAATTTATATATTCAGTCCAAGAGATATTGAATGCTTTAGTTTAAGATTACTACTTTTAAATGTTCCTGGTGCACAAAGTTATGAACATTTATAACGTTTATGAGAGATTTCAATTAGCCGGTTGACATCAAAACTTCCTTGCAGGTGATACTGAATGGGAGAGATGTCTACAAGAAGCAGCACTATGTCAAATGCCAAAGCAGATGAGAGAACAGTTTGCATTCATTTGCATCTTTTGTAATGTACCTGATGCATTAGCTTTGTGGGAAACAATTAAATTAAATATGTGTGAAGACTTTTTGAAACGTTACAATGAGTCCATAGCTGAATTTAAAGCATTAATGGAAAATCAAGAGGTCTTTCTTTGTCATGGATTAAATTGTACAAATTTTAGTCTGCCAGATCCAGGACTGTTTGATGAAAAAAAAATTGAAGACTATGAGGCTGATCTGGAACAACCAAAAACTGAGGAAAAAATAGCAACTTTAAATACATTGCAGTTGGAAGTATTTAACACCATCAAAAAAGCAATAGATAATGACATGCTCAAAGAGCAGTATTTCTAACTAGATGGGCCTGGAGGGACTGGGAAAACATATCTACATAATTTACTAATGAGTTTAATTCGAGCTAAAGGTGAAATAGCTCTGGCCATTGCAACAACTGGAATTGCGGCACTATTGTAAGAATGTGGGGGAACTGTGCATAGTGGATTTAAACTTCCAGTTCCCATTTGGAAACATCAGTGTCAGATATTAGAATAAAATCATCTCAGGCTAAAAATCTACAAAAACTAATTTAATTATAATAGATGAAGCAACAATGATGTTGTGCCGTGCCCTACAATGTATTGATCGTTTGTTGCGCAAAGTCATGGCTACAGAATTGCCTTTTGAGGAAAAGGTGATGTTGTTAGGTGTAGATTTTAGGCAAACATTACCTGTTGTTGTCCATGGAAATCGGAGAAAGATTTTGGAAACATGTATAATGGCAAGCCCACTATGGAAAATATTTACACATCTTAAATTAGAAAAAAATATGAGATCAGAGGGCCAATGAATTCAATGATTAGCTAATTAAATTTGGTGAAGGCAAAACTAATTTACCTGACGATACTGTGGAAATTCAAAATGAAATGACTTGCAAACAGTAACAAACAGAGCGTCCCAAAAAAAATCCATACACATACACAATAGTGGTTAAATCCCCAAAACAAAATTGAAAATCTGTTGGGCTCTTTTTAGAGTAACCACTATGTTTGAAAGTGAATCAGTTATTAAAGGATGTGAAAGTGAAACACTATTTGCCCCACAACAACTATATGTGCGATTTTCACACATTACAGGTTTACATGTTAGTAAGTGATGGTACTGTTTCTACTGAAAATATTGTATCGTAGGAGATGTTGTAAGTTTAATGCACAAATTAAAACCATTAACCAGTGCTTTCCAAACAGGTTGGGAAAACGCCACAAACAGGTTCAGAAATGAAAACAACACTGTGTAAACATAGGTGAGGCACACACAGTCTAAATGCCCTGTGCATTACTCAGTTCCCACAGTCTAACATTCATATTAAAACCTGTATGGGTACCATTGAATCTACATAGCACTTGCATTGTATTTAGTTATCGGTTTTAATGTATGGATTTAGGGATTTTAGTGGATGTCATTAGGGGGATTATTGCATTTCTTTTGGACTTCTACTGTATAATTAAAGATAAAGTATTCAGCCAGGGAGTAATCCGATCGCCAGTATATGGGGTCAGGAAGGAATTCATTTTTTACCCCATTTGAGACGATTGGCTAAGCTTCCCTTGGGTTTTTTCTGTTTTCCTTCCGCTGGATTCAATATTGCAAAAAAGATAAATATTGTTTACACATTCTTATAATATTCATCTACAGTATATGTTACAATAAAAAATGTTAACATTTTACAAAACCATGGTTTCTGAGTTGTTTAAACATATAAGTTGCATGTTATAACAATAAATACATTGACTAATAATTCAAATAATTGTTGTACTTTTTGATACATTTGGAATATGAAATGGAAAAAATACATATGACAAAAATACAGGTAATAACAAAAAAAGTTAAAAAAAGGGATTTTAAAAATAAAAATATAAAAAAAATATATATCATCATGTCAGGGGTGAAGAGACTCGCATTGGGTGGGAAACAGCATTCTCAGCATTCACATTTTATTGCCGTCATTTTTTTATGAGCTGGTCACTAGTATGAATATATTTATAATATACTATAATTACATAATTCAATGTACTGGGGATTTAATTTCTGAGGTTGGAGATCTCCATTCAGTTCATAGAAACTCACAGACATTTCCTTCACTTGCTCTAGATGGCAGTGAGTAGGCAGCCAGCATTTTAAAGATAGAATGGCAGTTAGTAGGTGGGGCATTAAAAAATTATATATACAGTATATATATATATATATATATATATATATATATATATATTTATATTGTGACAAGGCACTGCAGCTAGCAGGACCAGTGCCTTTTATTAACAAACTCTCTTCAAGTAGGAAAGCACCAGAGGCTTTTAAATAGTTAATTACTTTATTAATGAGTAACAGCCAGCAAACACAATAATCTTCCAGTTACTCACTGTGATACTGTAATCCCAGGCCTCTCTAAGACTCTGCCCTTCCTGGTTTAACACCATCAGGGTCTTTAAAAAAAAAAAAAAAAAAAAAAAAACACTTCCAGACTGCAGCTTCTTTAAAACTCCAACTGCAGGCTTCACTGCTCTCAAGCAGGCTTTAGTTCAACAAATAGTCCCATAACATGGTACAGGCCAGGACGCTTGCCTGTCTCAGGAGTCCACTTTTGTAGGGGGTTGTCTGTATATTCCAGGCCACACTGAACAAGCTCTTGTCGGTGTTTCTCACTCCTACTGACTGTGTATTCCAGGCCACACTGAATACGCTCTTGTCAGTGTCTCTCACTCCTGCTTTCCGTGTATTCCAGGCCACACTGAACCTTCTCTTCTCAGTGTCTCTCAGTTTGGTATTATGCTTTAGGCACCCTCCCTTACTGCCTCTCTCTCTGTGTACAGCATCTCAGAGCTGTCTTTGGCTCTGGCTCTCTTTTTCCCAGCTCAGACTGACCTCTTGGGGAGACCCCACCCATGCATCTGAGTGAGCTATCTCTAAGGGGCACTCTGTCACAATATATATATATATATATATATATATATATATATATATATATATATACTTATGGGGGCTTGGTACTCAACTTTGTTGGAACGGAATAAGGTTGAGAGCCAAGGTACAAAACTTAAGTTAGATTCATGATTCACTTGCGTGGGACAGGAGGATTTCAAGACCAAAATGATCTGCAACAATCAGGACCACTCTGAGGTATGTTGCATGCTGACACAAACTTAACAAACTTCCAGTAGACAGGATATCTACCAGATATTTTAGCAAGATTAATATAATCAAAGTTAAAGATTTAGAGTGTATAATATCTATAGAATATTAATATAAATTTATTGATATTTGATGATTTTATTGCATCTTAGTACCACCATGTAAACATAATTTTGTCTGCACAGATTATAATTACCAATTGTGAAAAAAGTAAGGTGCTACTTTGAATTTGAATGTACAACAACTGCTCTAAAGTTGCATTAATAAATTAAGCATTTCACTGAATCAACCCCACTGTAGCTATATTTTCATTATTCTTTCAAACCATTATGTGGATATAAAATTATATTTTTTTGCATTCTTAAATTGAACTCTTATGTAGTCATTGTAAATATGTGAATATGTTTTTATTATCACACATAACAGTGTTCTGTTTTTTATGTAGAGTTTGTAGAAAACAGCATAAAACTGCACTACCTGACATTGTTTTATACAATTTAAATAAATTAAAGCCATTTAGAGAAAATAAGGGCCTCATTCTATTATCGGCCATAGGAGATGCGGGGCCGCAAGGACCGGCCGCAAACTATTTGCCTATTCTATTCCCTTCTGGCCGGGGATTTCGGCAGGCTTGCGGCCAGCGCCTTGTTATCCCTTGCGGCCGCACGCGCCGGAGGAAAGCCTTTAATCTTAAACGGCCGCAAGAGTTTCGGCCGCAAGAAAATCCTGGTTGCTATTCAATTGCTCCGGGAACCCTCTCTGCAAGGCTAAAACCGAGCCGCAGCTTACTTGCAGAAAAAAGGTCCCGCAGGCACACAATTAAGCACATTATAAAGCCACAATAAAGCCATCCTGCACTCTGAGGAGATTATAAAGTGATTGCAGGTGTTAGTATTCATAGCACAACATTCCCCTACACTCAAATCCGTAAATACATTTTATTTTAATTTATATCAAATATCCATGGAAAAAGTCCAGAGGGCTTTGAGCACCTCAGACCCGCCCATGCTGCGGCCGGAAAATAAACAGTTAATGTAATCTCAGATTTGGGCTGATGTGCAAGTTTGAGAGGGGGGTGCTATTAATCCTCATGTCCCCCATTATGATCCATAGCATTTACAGAGCTTTACAGTGCCGTCTTGAATTTATTTTTGCTTTTAAAGATTTCTGAGCTTACAGCCGGTTGCAAGATATACGGCCAGCCGTAAGGGGATATCCTTGCGGCGCCATATAATTGAATTGCAAGGTAACGGGAGCCCGCAAGGAATCGCAGCTTTGCGGCCGATTTACGGCCGATAATAGAATGAGGCCCTAATTGTATAAAGTAAATCTGTAAAATGAAATCATGTTGGAGGGAGTTATTAAATTAGGGATATGGTTTAAAAATTATAAACAAGAAAGTCCTTCATCTAGTTATTATTCACATTACATATAAACAGTACATGTCGTAATATAGAGAACGAAACTGAATAAGAAAGTAATTATGCCATTTGACATGTTGATGATTAAATTGCATTATTTCTAAAAGAGAAATTATTTTTTTAACAAAATTAAGGACGTTCAGATTTTTGTTATTCTCCTGTATATATTCACAAATGTGACATAAACGTTTTATTATTATTATTCCAGGATATCCCTGGCGTTCTGCAGTCCATATCGTCAAGGAGAGTCGGACACGACTGAACGACTAAATTACAACTCCTGGCAAACCTACTTAAAACATTATCTCACTCATTTATTTTGTTTACATTCACCACTCTTGTTTAACCTACATTGTCTCACTATTATTTTTTACATTCTCCTGTCCTAGAGAAATAACTTAAAACATTATCTCAATCTTTTTTTTTTTTTATTTAAAATTTAATTTAAAAACAATTACATTTTTTAATTGTCAGGTGCGAACAACCTCACTGTCCCTCCTTCCCTTTCAAAAAGGTTTTTCTGATGACATCACAGATGATATTACTAATGACATCAGCTACAACATCATTGATGACATAGTATGTAATATGAAATATTACATAATCCGTGAAATTACTGATTAAATCACATTAGATTTCTTAAGATTTCACTTAATACGTTTGTAAATGTTCACTTAATTGTTAACTTTGGAGGACCAAAACAGATTATGAAAATAATACATATGGCTAAAATATTTTTCATAAAGACACCATAGTTATGTATTAAAATTATATGTCTATATATCTACTTATCTAAGGCTCATTAAAGTGGTATTTTTCAAATGCTACACACTCTTAGGTTTATAATATTGCTTATATTTTAGATTTGTGTCTTAGCATTACATCATTTTATTAACCAATGCTTACATTTTTTAGTGTGGCATGCACTAAAATACTGTGTTTATGCGAGTCTGATATCATGTATGTAGAAAGAGGTATAATCACGGCCATTTAATCAAATAATTGAATAGAAATGCAAAAGTGTGTGTCATGTAGCATATACATATAGAAAATAAAATGTGATTTAGGTTTCACAATGTGTGTACACACATGAGGCAATTAGTATATACCAGACTGATGAGACTCTAAATGCATGAACATCACTTAGGTGAAAAACTAAATCATAGCCTGGCTGGTGGACCTAGAGGAAAGGGTTGGAAATCACTGATCTGAGGTATAAAGGTACGAAATGCACCACAAAATCGATTCAACTTCAATCTTTGCATTTTTTTTAACCAATATATACCACACACATTAGGCGCCACTTTACAACACTAACTTACACAATGCGGAAGTACACAGCTACCCTAACGGATTTTTCTTGGGCACGCACACTATTTACACTACACACTGCATATTCTCAGCGAGCCCGCTGCAAATGCGGTCAGGCAAGGAGCGCCAAAAGCGCTCCTTGCGCTGGTGGAGATGAGCGCCGTACGACTTAGGCAGGGAGGTACTCACTGCGCTCACTGCGCTGGTGGACATGAGCGCCCCACGACTTCGTTGGACTTAGGCAGGGAGCTCACTGTGCTGGTGTAGATAGGCACTCATCTCTACGACCCCACACAGGCATCATACCTACGAACCGCGGGACTAAAGATCAACACAACGCTCAATTACACAATTCACAGTGCGAGACCCATAGCACTTTGTAAAAATCGCCTACAAAAATGACGTCCCGTAACACTTTGCAAAGGAAAGCTGCACTTACAACAAACAAAAAAAATACAACCCGCGGCACTTTGAAAAAATAAAAATACGAAGTTAATGGCCGAACCGCGCACATCCAAAAACATGAAAAACAGAAAAAATAAATACAAAAACACACAAAAAACATCACACACAGCACGGGGGGACAGCCAGGACGTCTGGAAGTGAGGTTACACGCAAATCTAAGTAGGATTTGAAAAGTATTGACACACAAAAATCGCCTAAGAAAAAAATGGCAGCCCCAAAAAACGAAAACAAGGCTACATGACCACGCAAAACACCGCCAGGCACATACGACTTTTAACCAGGAACATACAAGGTACAAAATACACTATTAGGAAGGACGGAAAATGATCCTGACCTGCATAACACATAGACATCGCCGCCATTTTACAACACTAACTTCAAACTAATAACATTACTATTATAAAATGGCGCTTTACACTACACAAATGATTTAGTCTCGCTCACGCAGCCTATTTACACTGCACACATTGCTGACACTTTCTCCTCAGCTCAGCAACAGTCCAAATGTACATTGTATGCTGCACCAACATAAAAAAAAAGATATATAAAAATATAAATAGCAGAGGAGAGCCTCGCAATGAGCGCCGCAAAGGCGCTCATTGCGGGCTAACAATGAATGCACAGGATGTGCAGAGAACCAAAAGTACACAAGGGGAGAGGCTTGCAATGAGCGCCAAAGGCGTTCATTGCGAGCCTTGCGATAAGCGTCGAAAGGAGCTCAGTACGAGGCTTGCAATGAGCGCCCAAGGTACTCAGAGGACCAAAAGCCTTACATTGTGTGGCAAACAGCATTCCCTGGCTTACAATTTTCTTGCTGTAATTTTTTTAACAGGCAAGTCGCGTGTATATATATATATATATATATATATATATAACATATATAGTTGTGAGCAGGCGAGCCTGCTCAAGCCGTTGCTCACGCTTGCGGGCTCGCGTAGCGAGCCTGCGGCCCTTGCGACGCGAGGGCCTCAGTTGCTGGCATGGAGCGCCACAGGCTTGCCACCAAATGCGGCCCTCGCAACTTTACGTTGTAACGCAAACAACATGACACTGCAACTGCGACACTCGCAAACTTCATGTTGTAACGCAAACAACATGACACTGCAACTGTGACACTCGCAAACTTCACGTTGTAACGCAAAAAACATATGAGACACGTTACCACACATTACGACCTTGCAAAAATCGACCGCAACCCGCGAACATGAAAAAATTAAAAACACAATAAATACACACAGCACATACATAAAAAGCTTACCTACAGCAAGAGGAAGCATCCAGGACCTCAAAAAAGCAACTTACACCTTCATTTAACTCAAAATAAAAGAGATTAGACACTAAAAAATTCTCTAAGCGAGAGAACAAAAGAAAACGAGGCTACAGCACTCTAAACACGCAAAACACCACAAGAAACTCACAAAACACCACAAAAGACCTACGGATATTCCGCTAAGACGCATACCACACATTTTACGACAATGCGGAAGTACACAACTACGCTAACGGTTTGGTCTCGCGCACGCACACTATTACACTGCACACATTCATCACGCTTACACAGCAGCTCCACACCACTAATGCTGCAGCAACATCAAAACAGATTGCCAGCTCTTCAACACAATGCTTCAAAATAGGTAAAGTATATTCATTTATTAATGTATTATATATTTCATTATTATACACCAAACAGCATTAGCTACCTTACAATTTCATTGCCGTCATTTTTTGACGGGCAATTCTCTAGTATATATATATATATATATATATATATATATATATATAGTATTTGAACTGCTAGATGGCTGCATCTTAGCTCAGCTCTGCTCTTCAAGTTCTGTGATTCAGGAGGCAAATAGTGACAGCTGGATTTAGCGAGTTTGATTCAAGCCTGTAGTGCTTACACGATAATCATCAGGTTGAGAAGACCAGAGGAAAACATGGATGATGAATAGATGCCAATAAAATGGATGGTGAAATCACCTGTTGAAAGGAAAGTTGAGCTGGTGTAATACCAGGGATCTTCTTAAAAAATAGTAAGCTATCTTCATCTTTGAATATATCTGAAACTGATCTTTATTTTGCCTGCTTTAAAAATCTATGTTGTGGAAATGCTACCTACACCTGAACTTCATCACTGATTATACCTGAAACGAAGTATTATTTTGCCTGCTTTTAAGTCTATATTCTGTCCCAGTTGTCTCTTGGACCACCTGAATGGAGCTCGGAGACCACATTTTAGGAACCTTTGTTTTATGGAGATCTCTGCTAAAAACAGTTTGATTTTGAAATGAGCAGCTAACATTCAATTCAATTGCAAGGCCGCAACTTACGGTGTACAGGCCGTATGTCTGCGGGCTTGACCTCTGCTACAATTACAGAGCACTTCAATTGAACAAGCCTGCAAGTTACGGGCCGAAAGCCGAAAGCGTAAACCATGTAGCATTTCAGAGCGTTATAATGATTAATAAAGCAAGGCCGTAACTACCCATTTAGAAACAGGCAATAGAAAATGAGACCATCATCATTACAGCAATATAAGATGGAGGTGACATGTCAATCAATTACTGTTTGGAGGTTCCAAATGCGATCGGACGCGCAAACCAGCATTTTCAGTGCAGTATTGATTTTTTATTTGCATTTACACTGCTACGGACATGTCTTTAACCCCTTTCCAGGACCCATCTGGTACCCGTAGTATTTTCTTTTACGTTTGCCATTTATGGGTGTGAAAACATTTGCGGGCTTGCTGACTTGTAGCAATTGAATATCGATTTGCGATTTTAGTCATTGTAACTCTTGCGGGCGTGAAAGATCAAAGGCTTAGATGGGGTGTAAGTTACAGTTGTAACAACCGCAGGGATTTTCAGCCCGTAACCTGTAGACCGTTTGCGGCTTGCAAAAAAATGCCAATTGAATATAAAATTAGTTATGGGCTCCATTACAGGCTCCAGTAACATATTGCTCAGTTGAATGAGGCACACTGCGTTTATCTATAAATAAATTATTATATATCTATATATAAGCTATACAGATACTGCCTCTGCTGAATCACACTCATATGGTGGCCTACAGCTCAGTAACACCCCAGGCCTGGGGGTGGTGATGCAAACATGTTATTTTCACCATGCTGCACATTTTACTGAATACCCTCAGTTCCCACCCTAAATTTCCCATTGTTTAAAGTTCACTTTCTCTACAATTGCTGTAATCTATTACCCTCCTGGACCACCTTCTTAATTACTTGATCATTTTGCTGCCTGGCTTTTTGCTTCCTGTCTCCCAGTAGTAGACTTTACCAGCCACTTTAAAAATAAATTTGATAATATCTGAAATGAATTCTCCTCTTGACATGGCTCAAACAAACACCCAAACAGATATCACCCAATATTTGCCATTCCCCAGTCCCACAAATGCAATGGATTCAGTTGACCCTCTAAATGAGGATATCGTCTCTGGTCTTATATCAACCTCTCAGCAACAATGTACCAACTTGATCCTATTAGATCATAACTAATCTCTTCCATTTCTACCACATTAATCCCAACTATCAAACATCTATTCAAAGTCTTCCTAAACACTGGTAAGTTTCCATCATCTTTATAACATGTCATAATTGTATCCATTCTTAAGAAACCCTCAACTGTCCCAGATTCTGCATCTAACTATTGCCTTATCTTTCTGGCTCTCATAAAAGTCACTAATGACATGCTCACCACCAAGGCAAAGGGTAATTTGTCTATATCTCTCTGTTACCTTCAGTTAAGGTGATCAACATCTTCTTATCCAAATTATCCACTCCCTTGGCATCTGTGACACAGCTCAAACACTTCACTGTACAATTTATGAACCAAAACATTATTATCAGTTCTAAGCTATTTACTAAATGTTTAATGTGTCAGTCCTTCCACATTGTTTCTCACTCCCATTCATGTTTCTTTTTCAATTCACCCCTCATTATCTTTTTTTTTAACTGGCAGATATGCTCCCAAGTGTGGGATTTGGTCTGGTTGTTAAGAATCAATAGTCTAGACCACTATCCATCATACATACATGCATTCTACCCTCTTGTCTTACACTTCCAATAAAACAGATTACAAAAATATAACATGTAATACAAAATGTACAAAATATCTGCTATGAAATACATTAGAAGAGTGTTATATTAGAAGAGTGTTTGCACAATGTTATGAAATTGTCAGTGATAAATTCAGATACTCATGAAGTGGGAGCTAATTTCGACACTGAGAAGTTGCTTTTGTAAGATGCATGTAAATCAGGACACACTTTAGGCATGAAGAATGGGTCAATGTGGCTATCTATTACATCATTGTCTTTAGCATTTAAGTATAATCTCCCTTTAAAAATAGACCTTACAACTATTGATATCATTAGCCATATTAGAAACATTATCTCATGGAAATTTGAATTGCCATACAAATGAAGGGAAATTGTCAAGAGGGTATATGTGCTACTGGTGCATAGTGGGGCCTGAGGGTTCCTGATTTGTTTCATGTGTGTGTGAAATACATATGCATAAACTATCTCAACAGGTGCATGTTTTGTTAATTTATATGGGCATATTGAGTTTAAAGGCTTGAACTAAGACTGACACGCCTCTCTCTCTCTACCTCCCCATGAAAAGTTATAAAATATAAATTCAGGGTTTCATAAATAGTAAAAGGAATTTTATTATATATTTTATCAAAAGCTCCTGTAATCGTTTCTGCATGGAAAAAGCAAAAAGTCAGATGAACTGTTCAGATCATCCGTATGCAGTGCCCGAAATGGTGAAATTTAGGAAAACGATTTAAAAGCATAACCTATTGCACAAGCTAAACATATGCTGGCACACCTCAGGTTTATTCTCTGGTATCCATATACTGTCCTTGGAAATTTGAGAAGAAGAGAAGAGTGCTTGTTTGGAGAAGCCTGGCTGTTACAAGTTTACTGGGCCCCAAGTTTTCTGATGACACCCTGCCTGTACACTTTACTGTTGAATAAAAATATATGTTGCCTCAATGGTCTTCAAAAAACAAAGCAGTTGTTATAGGAAACATCTTTTAGAGGACCAACTGTACATTCTTTATAGATCATGTACAGAGCTATTGAAACTTCAAAAGGTTCATTTTTGAAATCATGAAAAATTTACTTTCTGAAGTTGTTAAGCACTGTACCACATTTATAAAGAATATTTGATTTGGTTGCAAAAACGGTAGTTTATGGAAATGGTGACAAAGATGATTGAGGAGATGTTAGAGGAAATATGACAACGAGCAGAAAAGAAACTGGTATGAAAAGGTGCAAAACTGTAGAGGATAGGTGAGAAAATAGGAATTATGGTAAGTTTACATTTTTCATATGTCTCTGGCATTAATAGTCAAATGTAGATTATTCAAACATTGTGCTGTTCAAAGGGGTAGAAAATGAAAACAACAGTTTGGAGTGCTGTATATATACTGATAAAAATATTATCTGAATCTCAAACTCAGAACAAGCGCTACATGTGCTAAGCTTAGAAGAACTCTCACAACCTCTTAATACTTATGTATGTGTATAATATTTATGTATTAATATTTCACATCTCCAACATTTCTCTGGAACTTTACATTATAGTACATATGATCCATTATGAGTTCCGAAAAGTAACCAAGTCTCAAAGTCAAACACACAGTCCAAGATTAGACTATTGCATGTCTTAATATTTGGTATATCAGTCTTGCGGATTTACCATTTTGGATATATTCATATAATTATGTTGTTATCCAAAATGTATTAATTTCTTCTATACACACCCAATATACCTTAACGCAGGATGGGTATGCTGAAATATGGTATGGATCCACATATGAGTTCATTAACCAAACATAGTGTATGCAAATTTCCCAATTCAGTAACCATTACAAAAACATACCCTACGGATTAAGGCATAACAAAATAACATTGTATTATATGCGCAAAGCACAGTCTTAAATGTAGCAGACCATGCATTAATACAATTGGTGCAGTACAAATACTACCCAAGAGGACCAGAGTCTGTATAAAAATGTCATCAAATGTTGGTTTACAGCTAACACTGTATTATAATAATAATGCATATAATTTACTAACTTCAAATATGGTCATTACATCACACTAATAATATTTAGATGAATATAAATCTCATCATTTCATATAATAGACGTAAACGTTATAGTGCATAGCACTTACATTGTGACTTCACCTGCCAAGTGAAGCAAATGCAGTCAATCCTAGATTATGTACCCCAAATCAAGTACCCACATATAGTGCAACTACGAAAGTGTGAAATAGTATGACTGCTCTGAAATGATCAGTGTATGGTCATATTCCAAAAATCTGAGTAAGAGAAAAAGCTAGCAATATCTTTATGTTTAGTACAGTGCTTTATACTGGTATCGAAACAATAAACTGACTTACCTAATGTTAATCTACAGTCAGGGCAAATAATTATTTATCTGTCATGAGAAATCAGTTGTCATGACCATTTGTTGATTTGTATTATTATGTTGTATCTCACAAGGAGTGCCTAGCTGTGACCAAAATCACAGCTAAAACTATATGATGTTGTTTAGGCACACTGATATCACATGTTAAAGGTATAGAGATGTTATCATATAATAACTGTTTTTGTTAGGATAACATGATGTCTAAACATATAGACATGGTTATTGATTACAAAACAAAGGTTATCAGCATTAATGTCTTTTAATAAGATCAGCAAAGCCTATCTGGTCTCACATGGTTAAGAAGGATGCATTCTTAGCTCATGTATTTATCACTGCTGGTTTTGTTTAATATTTCAGGGTAGGACTATGCCATTTCACAGCCATATGTGCATTGGTACATGTTAAACATAACATCAATCATGGTGTCTAGAACATGATATTAATAACATCCCCATGACATGCCACTTTATATAGTCACTTTATATAGTTTATTTACATTATTCATTAGCATTGCATCTCTACTCAACTGCATTCCTCAGTGAAAAGAGTGCACAAAACCTCAAAATGCCAAAACAAATAATGGAAATCCAGCTAAGTGTTAGAAATATTATTGTCTAAAGAACAAGAGACAACATATTGTTCTTATAATATATTTTTATATTTCATTTGTTATCTTTTGTTTTAAATTTAATATGAGTCTATTTACTCATAATTGGATTATTGCACATTAGTGTGAATTCCAGCTGTTTTGGTGTTATTTGTTCTTTAGACAATTGCATCCCTCAGTGACCATCAACTGGTGAAATGTTAACCATAACCATACATGTCTATAGATAAGGTTATCATAGACTATGTGATGGTGGCTATCCACATGGTGACTATATATCATCATCACATAGGCCATGATCATTTACTAAGTAGACAAGCATGACTAAGTTAACATTTTGACCAATAGAGTTTTACTGAGGAATGTATCTGAGATTATAATATGAGGAGGAGTCTTTTTCTCCTCAATTTCCTTGTCACATGAACCCTATATCTCTTAATCCTTATCCCACCTAGAAAATGCAGTTGGAGACATAGCTGATGGTGGAGGCATAGCTGATGGTGGATGTGGAGGCATTGAGTCAGAGGGTTATTGGCCAGGCTTGGGGTCTGCTCCAGAGTGCTCAATGCTGTACTTGGTCCTGAATAATCTGCATGATTGCAGTCTCATTTGTTCTGATTTTGAATCAGTCTGGCCATGTATGCCTCCATCTGGATGGGATGCCTCCTCGCCTCCTTATTGGATGCATTGCACACTGGTGTTATTCGCCTGTATGCTAGCAAGGGGGCCATATATTATGGCCTCCTGCTGCCTATATGTGTTCCTTCACTGATATGTGTTCCTTCACTGCTTTATATGTACCTGGGAGGAGCTGGCGACTTCAGCTGGTGGGCAGGTGCTGAAGTGGTGATGACGGTCTGAATGATCATCGCTGATACCATGGTGTTAGAGGAGGTTTGGTGGAGGATCTGATGATGGAAGCATTGTTGGTGGAGGAGGAGGTCACAATCTCGGATCTTGTCAGAAGGAGGTTTCAGGCTGCAATTCTGTTGGAGCAGGGGCCATAGGGGTCAAACTCCCTGGGTGCTGATGGGCCTTGCCATAAAGTTGTTCCTCTGGACGATATATTCTCCTGGTACAGCTGCTCTTTCTTCACATACGACTCCTCCTCCTCATACCAGGGACCCTGCTGTGTCTCTGGCTCAGCCTTGGCCTCGGTCCCAGCCACCTCCATTGACACATCTAATGCCCTTTGAGCTGAAATGAAATATCAAAAATATATCAGACAACAACATTTGATGATCATATGTTCTTTGTTTGTTACTGTATGCCTGACTGCATGATGTGCTGATTCTGGATGGTTAAATTAATTCCCATTGTAAGGAGTTATTGTATTTGATAGGAATTATCACAGATGTCACTGATTTGTATTACATGTGACGGTATGATAAGTGTTTATCATAATCACCTGGCATGGTCCTTGGCTCCAAGGTGTCCACCAGACCTGATAGTCCAAGCACTGTTGAGGGTGCAACACCACAGCATCCTGTCCCACTGGACTGTTGCAAGAGGCCACCATCAGTGGCCTTGACCTCCCAGGTTGCTTTCTTCCACATACAGGCTCTCTGGCCAGACCTCACATTCCTACCCCTATGGGGTATAGTTGAGTGGGCATGGATGGCACACAGGCTCACCATGAACCCTTTGTGGATGTAATTGGGGTCCTTGTGTTTTGGAACAGTCTCCTGACTAAGGTGGCTGACCTCCCCGATCTGCCCCTGAGGCATGCCCCTCCGCGGTTCTCATGCCACCACTGTGTTGACTGTGTTGAGGCCACTCCCTTTATGTATCTGCTCTCTGTGTGATCCTAAATTTGAGCCAACCCTCCTTCCCTCCACCTGTCCTCAACTACTCCCACTTCTCCACCTCTTCTTCATTTCCCCCACTTCTCCTCGTCTCCTTTCTGCCCCTCTAGAGTCCTCTCTCCTCAACTCTCTCCACTACACTCCATTGCCTCTCTTCACATCTCTCCTTCTCTCTGCTCCCATCTCCTCTCATTCCTGATGTAACAGGGAATTCCTAATTCCTTTCCTCCTCCCCTCCTCTTCCCTCCCCCCCGCCATTCACTCTCCAAGAAGCAAAACATAAAATAAGAAACATTATATAATGTATTATGTATATATAAACGTCATAAAGAAAAATGTCTGCACTATGTGTACATTTATTAGGTGAGGTTGTGGGTATGGGATGATTGTGTGAT
Organism: Discoglossus pictus; assembly: GCA_027410445.1. Taxonomy (NCBI): domain Eukaryota; kingdom Metazoa; phylum Chordata; class Amphibia; order Anura; family Alytidae; genus Discoglossus; species Discoglossus pictus. The sequence goes on along the minus strand of CM050165.1, from coordinate 174,293,625 downwards.
GTGGCCTAAGTATAATATATGCAGCTATGTGTAAATTTATTAAACTATGTGTAATTAAAGTGAATTCATTGTAGTAAATTAAGTATAAAAAGATGTACTACAAAACTCCTAACTACGGGAACCAACTTTTCTGACCCTCCCACATAAGATACCAACCACCACTACTAGACCTGCGTGTTTACATGCTAAAGCTAAGACACAGTCAGCATTGTGTGAGGAAGCAGGCTCTTTTATAAACTGTACATTTCATTTAATATGACATTTTGCTTTTTTATTAGTTCCCAGGGCTAATGAGCAGAGCAAAAATCGGCAAGTAACACAGATTGGCTAATTTCCCAATATATCACATAGCCTGGACATAACATGTGTTTGCATGTAACAGGGATCCAATGCTCCCAATGCATAGCTTTAATTGGAATGCATATGTAACTAGCTCAAAAAAAGCTCCCACAGTTTTGTGTAGCTACGTATCTGATTGTAATGGGGCCCTAAGCCAATGAATTAGGGCCCCATTCAAATCTTTTACAACCAATAGTAATTTATGTGTCAAGTTGACATGTAAATCACTACCTACCGACCTAAATGAACATAAAATAGCAAGAAATAAGAGGACACAAATCTACAATCAAAGTAAATAGTCTGTTTTATCGAGGGCAGAAGACAGTGCCAGCTGCATCAGTGCATCTCTGAAGTCCCTGGATGTGCATAAAGGTCAGGTAAATATAGGATTGTTGTACCTTACAGGATTCATCTTTTTTTTTATTTTTAGTAGTATTATTTATTTATTGTACTTATTTTTTATTTTTACTGCAATTTGTTTTTGTAAATATTTATTTTATTTATCGAAATGTATTTTTTTATTTTATTGTGATTTTTAGTTTAATTTTTAGTTTAATTTAATATTGCAGTGTTTTTTTACTTAAGGCTATTTTTTTTACTTAGGGATTAATTGTATATGCCATGGGGATCCTTTAAGGACCCCCATGGTAGTAGGGTTTCATATTAGATTCTATGGGAGTCCATTAAGGGTCTCCATGGTCCACTGGGGTCCTTTAATAATCCCATGGTCCTTACAGGTCATCCATCGCATATATATTTATGATAGGTGCCATGGAGGACCTGCAATTACCTCCATGGCATATAGTTTAACTATTAGTGCCATGCCATAATAGTTAAATGTTATGGTAGTCCTTACAGAAGCAGCATGGTGTTGTGGTTAATTTTAAGTGCAATGGGGGCACATCAAAACTAAGTTAACATTTAGGTGCCATGGGGGTCAGTACAGACTCTCATGGTTATATATATCTGTGAGTATTGGGGTAAGTGGCAGATTGAATCCCAGGGGAACCCCCCTGCCTGTGTATTTAAATGTTTAACCTCTTCCCTGCTATGTAAAGGCGTTGATATAGATAGAGGGGAGGGGACTGCATCGGAGACTACTGAGCTGAAGGCTCAGTGTTTCTTGCAGCAGGCTGGGTGTAGGACTAGAGGGGAACTTGAGATCAGGCTGGGTGTCTATATGCACGAATATACGCTCAAAAACAGGGCACTCTTTTTGTTTAATATGTATTGATATTGTTTTTCTTTTCTTTTTCATCCTATGTATGGTGCTGACGAATATGTTGGCTCATTATAAATAATAGATTATAATAATAAAATGCTTTCAGTAATTCATGGGAAGGATTGTGGAGGACTGGATTTGGATAGCTAAGTAACTTGAGCAAAAGATGCTCCCACAGCAGCTAGTTTTTCGTATCTATGTATCTGATTATGATAGGGCCATTAGTCTTCAGCCAATGAATGAAATGCTAATACTAAAAATTGTAAGTAACCATTACACACACTTATAAAAAAAAAGTATTCTTGTATATGCTTTAAATGATAACTTCAGATGACTACATCATAATTGGAGAGTTGCATTGTTTCAAATTGTTTACAATGGTATTTTGAGTGTTACAGCTGTCTCCATTGAATATAACTGCTAAAAATATAAATGAAATTCAAAATACTTATAGTTCTGTAGGCTCAGAGAGGGTTGGATATTTACAGTTCTAATTTTCTTTTTTGCACACACGCTGCCTTACCAGCTGCAGTATTAAGCGACATGAAGAAAGCAAATTTTTAAGAGGAGGATTAAATCATTCTACCCCCTTTTCAGGACTGTATGAGTGCAAAAGTGTAACAGACCATTACATTAAAGGCACATATAACAAATAACTCATACATTTAATTTTCATTTAGAAGACAGTGTATTGAGCATTTTCAAAAATGATTTTCATTAAAAAAATTAATAATGCAAAGGTTAACTAATTGAGTTTTTAATCCCTCTAAAGCAGGCTTGTCCAACAATCTTATGGGGTCAGATCCAGGCCAAATTTTTCAGGACATCCCAGTGGCAGCACAGATAAGCAAATCAAAATGATTGCACCACTTGATCTACATGTACTCCAACAAGAAACCTTGAAAATGTTACCTAGATTCAACATGTGAGATCTAAGACTTAAAATTCTGCTCTACAATGTTGAGGTTTGATGGTGTAATTAAAAACAATAGGAGTGTGTATGCCTTCTTTTTTTTTTTTTTTTTGCATATTGTTTACACTGATGGCAATAAATCCAGATTCTGGGAATAATCATTAATTATGAGTCATGGTCAACTTTCTTGATGAAGCGCATGTGAGGTCTCATTTCATTGAAGCCACAGTTAGGAAGAGACGTATAATAGGATGCAGCGTCAGAATTTTCCAACCATAAGAAACCAACTATTACTATGTTAAATTCATAGAGGGTGGCTGGATCACAACAGTAGAATTAGAAGCAGTTAATCCATGGTAATGTATATGGTTGGAAGTTATCCCCAGTGGGATACTATTCCTTGTATTAATATTTTCAGCCTCTTTATTAACATTAAGAAAATGACAACTTGATTTCTGCAAGTAAGAATTCATAAGTCAGTTTTGAGATACAAACAGTAACAACGTTTCATTAACATTTTAAAGGTAATAGAAGTACAATGTTACCAATGGTCTTCCTTTAACTAAAAGAGCTCTTAATATGTCATTTTGGCAGTAGGAGGTTTTGCTAGCCTCTGTGAATAACCAGAATTGTAACTCACTATTAGTAAATCCTTAACCTAATATTTACTTAATATTGGCTTTGTATTACTCCTGAGAAATGATAAGTAATTAATTTTGAACAACAAAATATATCTATTTCCTTAACAGGACTATACTGTATATACCTATACTGTTTACTGACATCCAGTTAAATCTCTAATATTGGATTAAAATGAATTTGTAAAATGTATTTTTTATATAATTATTGTGCATTTGGTTACGTTCAATTTTAGTTTATTAACCTCTCAGACCTTAACATTTTATTTTTAATTTAAAATAACAGTAAGTAACTAGAGGGTGGAGTTATGACACAAAGGAGAAGACACATTTTTTCCTAGATGTCCTTCTCAGTCAACTCAATTTGTTAGTCACTACAGGCCATGGATTGACAGGAACAATCCCCAGGACTTTCCTTGACCTACCCGAGGCTTACCAAAACAGGTACTCCTGTCAGTGTCCCTTCCCTGAGGGACGGACTCCGGCAGTGGATAAATAGGTGTCACAGGCTGCCACAAAGCCTTTTGCATCAGATGATATATGAGACCACTAGAAATACCAACTCAGATGTTTTTCTGAATCCTGGATGGCCAGCGACGAGAGAACCTCTGCACAATGTTCACGAGAATCATAATTGCGGGTGGCAGTAACTTGAAGACCCAGAGAAATGGACTACTGAGCACCTGAGGCATGGAAACTGTGGCCACATAACAATAGATGCTGGGGAGGGCACTAGCCTTGATTTTCTTCAACCCAGGTTCATATGTAATAATGAAGTGAAATGGGAAAAGAATAAAGACCACCTGGCTTGTCTCAAATTCAGTATTTCTGCAGATTCCAAATACATAAGGTTTTTGTGATTGGTAAGCACAAGAATAGGATGTCTAGAATGGAGAAAATATTTGGGAAAGGGATGCACAGGAGTGGAGAGGTCTATCAGAGGACATACATTGAGACAGGACGGATCCTGCTTCTGTCTCCAAAGCAATCAATTTACACTTTGAATGTTATCTAGGGTCTGGTAGATAAGCAGAGGGGCTGTGGTGAAAACCTGCAAAAATTGGCAAAACCAATACATATTTGGGTGCTCTTCAGATCTCTAGAAATAGGCAATTCAAAATGTTGGAGGTCTTATCTGAATCAATAGATGATGGAAACTAGGAATGTCAAGCAATCTGCTTCAAAGACACACTACCAGCTTCACATTCAAGTGATTTTCTGTTAACCTCTGGAGCACTTGTTTGACTTGTAAAAGATGAGCCTGCAAATCTGGAGAGTAGATGAGGATTTTGTCAAGGTAAATGACTACATAAAGATATAACAGGTCTCTGAATATTTCATTCACATAACACTGGAATACAGCGAGGGCCTTCCAAAAGCCAAATGGCATGATGGGGTGCTTATAATGACCATAGTTCATGTTGAAGATTGGCTTCCATTCATCTTCCTCACGGATGCAGATGAAGTTGTATGAGACGCATAGATCTAGTTTGATGAAGACTAGATCCTCTGAATCTGAGGTGATTCATTAGCTCAGAGATGAGGGGGAGAGGATAAATAGGTTTCACTGTTACAGTATTGAGAAATCTGTAGGCGTTGCATGGACACAGACTAAAATCTTTTTTGGCTACAAAGAAATATCCATAACCAGTAGGAGAGGTAGACAATTGGAAGAAAATCCTCTTATCAAGTTATCTTTAATCTATTCGGACACAAGCTCTAAAAAAGAAAGATCTGTCCCCTAGGTGGCATAATTCCAGTAAGAAGCTTGATAGGACATTCATATGGCTTGTGGGGAGTTGGAATAGCTGCTTTAACTTTAGAGAACACATCAGAGAGCTATGCATACTGCAGAGAATCTCTGGCTTTCTCTGGTATGATACATATAAGATCTCTGCTACAGCAACTTGCCTGTGTCTTTTTGTTTTAGAGAATACATAGTTACATAGTAATTAAGGTTGAAAACATAATTTAGTCCATCAAGTTCAACCTTTTTAGATCTCTCTGATCAGCAATATGTGGATTATTTGGTAATTGATCCAGAGGAAGACAAACAGAAAATACTGGCAGTAACTCTGGAGTGGACTATTTCTGGAAATAGATTTCTTAGACAATTTTTCTGGGTGTGGAGGCAAGCATGTGCTCTGACAATTATCATACCAAGAAAAATCCAAATCCCAAATCCAAGGAGTGCAATAGTAGGCATTGCTTTTTGCCTTTCATTTGTCTCTGATGCTGGAGAGCAATTTTTTATCTAAAAAGTTATCAGTGGCCCCAGAATCAATAAATGCATGGGTGATGATTTCTTTGACTCCCCATCTGAGTGGTACTAAGTGTTACTCGAACCAGTATAGCTTTAAGTATGCAGTTTTATATTTGCTCCTCCAAAGGTGTTAGACCTTTACAAATCCTGCACAAACTGGACATGACAATAGAGACAAAAACCTTCTGATCTCCTTCTGTCTCTTTCTGCAGGGGAGATGCGATTACTACCCAGCTCAGTGGGTTCTGTTTTAGATGTCTCCTTGATAGCAGTTTGGGGTGGTGATCCGAAGTTCAGTGAGTTTCAGTACTAGCTTCATGCTGATGATATCTAACTCTCATCACCACACCTATCACCCACCCTATAGGTAAAGTAATAAACAGGATTCATCTTGTGAAGCATTTTTCTTTCTCATTAGAAGACCATAATCATAAAGATTGTTTCTAAGTTCCACTTAAGTTATTTCTGTTCATGTTACAATAAGGTAATGGAAAAGAGAAACTGTGCTGTAGTGCAAAATATATTGAAAGAGAGATGATCCAGAAAGAGGAATGGGAGGAAGAAAATGGAATGGGCTATTTTGGGGAAACAGGTGTCAGCTGAAAGATGGCCCAATGCATGGATGGAAGTGGAGCATATCTGATATATTGGCTGATCAAAGCAGTAATATCTACACTCTGATGCACATGGCCCTCACCTTTTTTAAATACAGCTCCTACATTTATAACACAATAATGCATTCCTACGCCTTGTCCCATCTTCTTAAACCAATATACAAAAGATGACTCACATAGCAGTGGATAATTGAATATCCACTACATCTCTAAAATGTTTACTGCATTTCTAAAATGTTTTCACAAAGAGCGGTAACTCATTTGCAGTCTCTCAAATCATATGAGTAATGCCATCGGATGATACATTAAATACATCAAATACCTCAAAAAAACATTTTCAGATATTGAAATAGCACAGATGTGATAATTTTATTGAGCTTTTTAACATTTCTCCTTCTCATCTCTTACATTCATACATTCTTTTACCACACAGTTTATGCTACACTTATAAATTATAGGTACAGATACAATTTGTATTTAACCATGCAAAATACATTGAGTTAGCAGTCATCAGCTAATCAAGAGCAGGGACTGAGAATGTTTTGTAGCTTCAGCTAACACTGAGCTTCCCTACTAGGAAGTACCCTTCTTGGGTCATGGTTTACTTTGGTCTACCTGCACATTACAACCTTAAGCCAGTAAAAGGTGTTCTACCAATTACTTTTTAGCTTCCTTAAAAAGGAGCTAGTTATTTCAATTATGTATTGATCATTAATACAATTCCTATGTAATTGTCTATTATAGCAAAAGTTCACTATTAGATTGATTTTTAAAACTTAGGGACTATGGGCCCTATTCAATTCCAAACCGGCTGTAAGTCTGCGGGCTTGAAATTTACAACAGTTACAGAGCGATTCAATTGAACAAGCCCAAAACTACCTGTCCGAAAGCCTAAACCGTAAACCATGCACTTGTAAGTAGCATTTCAGAGCATGATCATGATCAATAAAGCAAGGCCGTAACTATGGATTTAGAAACAGCCAATAGTCAGTAAAACGTGGAGGTTAAGCGTCAATCAATTAACATTTAGAAATCCGATATGTGATCGAACTCGCAATCCGGCAATGTCCAAAATAATAAAAATGAATGGCGATACTGTTCTAGTCCATGTCGGTGGCCTGATATGTATTAACTCCTTGATTCCTGAGATTGATTGAACCCGGAAATTAAACGTAAAAAAAAAAAAAATGTGATTGCAGATTTGCGAGCCTGAGACTGTTGTGCAATTAATTATAATGTCTTTCATTGCTTTCCCCATCTTCTATAGTGAAGTATTGATTTTTTTATTTGCATTTACAGTTCTACGAACAGGGATTTGACCCCCTTGCGGGTACTCGTTGGATTTTCTTCTACATTTGCCATTTACGGATGTAAGAACATTTGCGGGCTTGAGGAATTGTAGCAATTGAATAGCAATTTGCGATTGTAACATTTACGGGCTTGAAAGATCAATGGCTTAGCTGGGTCAGAGTTACGATTTTAACAACAACAGGGATTTTCAGCCTGTAACCCGCAGATCGTTTGCGGGTAGCGAAAGGCGCCAATTGAATAGCAAATTCATTTACGGGCTACATTACCGGCTCCAGTAACCAACAATTGCTCAATTGAAGACCTTAGGGTATCAGCCTCCAGTTCAGTGTTTGTCAAGGATATATATATCAGTTCTCGGAATCAAGCTGCAAAAGAAGTTACACCACTATATCATTATGTATAATAATGTATAATACATTATGGTAATAATGTTTAATAAAAATAATAATAATAATGTATTTATCACAATGATGTATGACAATCACAAGTTAGTCATAGGAACACCAACGTAGATATTTATTTGGTGTGTATAAGAGCTAACTTACTATCTTGAGCAGCAAACCTCAGAAGTAAAGATCCCAAGTAATTGACATGGTGGTAATTGCCTGTTAACTACATGTGACTTTCACTGGCCTAATAAAAATGTTGGCAATATAGTGTATACACGTTAAATCACTTTTAGTCACATTTTATTCATTTTTTTATTCTATTTTACATTGTAATAATATATTTTAGACTGATTTTTCATATACACTTCAAAAATTAGTCATGGGTCTATAAAACAATATATTGTTCGAAATGAATACAAGATAAACACATTAAAGGTTGTAAACATATTTTTACTGCCCTCCCTGCTCCCTCTATGTGGACTATTTCCTGCCACCCTACCCTCTTTTCTCTATCTCTATGTGAGCTTTCCTATTTGTTCTCTTTTCAGAATACAGTTTCTGATTAATAATTTTATCAAAACTAGGAAAAATACAAGGATTACATTCTCAAACAAATCTACTTTATTACTTTGGCAGGGTATCAATCTATTTATATTTATTCATGGAAGAGTGTATCAGGTTGCCCTCTGGAGATGCTTGATTTTAAAAGCTACAACTTGATGTGCATGTGCCTTTAAATATGAAAAAAAATAATTCACCTTATTTAGTAAGCTTTTGTTCATATGCTGTCATTTTTTATATCACAAGAATTAAAACCATTAGATGAAACACATGAACATTTTACCAATAATGTCCTATTTGTCTTCATCTACTTGTGTTCTGTTTTCTACTATCTGCATTTTGTGCTTTATCTGTCCCTCACTGTGGTCTTGAAGAAAGATGGAAAAGCACATTATTTGTACCACAGCAGACATGCAGGATGCACTGTAATTGATTATCCTTCCATTACACTTCTATGCTACTATCTCCTTGGAATAAAGAAAGTAATATTGCTCGTTAGAGACATCATCTTCATTTTTCATATCTAATTTTAGTGATGATACCAAGATACAGCAACAAATTCCCAATTATTGTTATATTCTGCATAGTGTTCAGATTATGTTTGATTCCATTGTTTAAGAAGATATTGCCCAATAATGTGTATTAAAATGTAGATTCCTTATTGTTTTTAGGTGTGTTTATTACAGTTTCACGTTAAAAGTTTAATGCTAACAAACACATTCATTAGCTTTGTGACTTTGAAAGTTAATCTAATGCCAACCATTAATAGCAAAAAAAATTACAGGTCGGCAGATGATAATGTAATCTGCCAGCTTGTCTAAATATTGATAGGAACACCGAGCCCTTTAAAGAAGTTCATTGCAGTTCAATAAATTATCCATGAAAGAATATCACTAGAATTTAAAGGCTTACATTATATGAGCGTTGAATAATCAAAAGGATTACCTGCAGGTATGAAACACCCAAAAGAAACTATTAGTGCAAATGTGAAGCTAGTACTCACTTAGTCTGTTAATTTACTACAAGCAAATCTTAGAGCAGAGCATCTGTCAAAAAGCAAAATGTTAACTCTGCTAGCATCTGTCTGTAGCAGCCAATATGACAAATTACATAAAATAGATATTTTAAAATGAATGCAAAATATATACATCTTAGAAGCAAATTAGATTTTCTAATAGATAGTATCTGATGATATTGTAATACAGAAATATTGTGGGTAGTTTCATCCATTACACAATTACTCTCTGATAAAATGCATATATCAGTTAACTTTTTGTAAAGTTAACCAATAGTAGGGTATTAGGTGTTTTTGGTCTTCGACAACTAGACTCGGACCTAGGAAGGTAAAATTAATGGCAAATTCTTAAAAAACTAAAATTTATAATAATATAATAAAACTATATAATACTATATTGTATGACTGGGCATTACCACTCCCCTTCCTACACATGGAGAATCAAAACTTTAAGCACTTGTTAACAGTTTTTTGGAAAACAAAATATTGTGAAAGAGAAAGAATCAACATTACATTAAATATCCACAAAAAAAAAATCCACAAAAAGAAATATAATGATGAATTTTTTGGGGAATGCTCTTGAACCCAATAAAATGTGACTCATTTCTTTGTCATATTGTCCAGGTAATTTCTGTGTTATCATATGCTCTAATTACACATTTTCCATAGTGTAGTGCCAAATATTTATATATTTTTTGCCAAAACACACAATCCCATACTACACAAAAAAACATAGCCTGACTAGTGATGTCGCAAACATCAAATTTTGGGTTCGCGAACTTCCAGCAAATGTTCGTGAACGGGCGAACATCGGCGAACCCCATAGACTTCAATGGGCAGGCGAATTTCAAAACCCACAGGGACTCTTTCTGGCCACAATAGTGATGGGAAAGTTGTTTCAAGGGGACTAACACCTGGACTGTGGCATGCCGGAGGGGGATCCATGGCAAAACTCCCACGGAAAATTACATAGTTGATGCAGAGTCTGGTTTTAAGCCATAAAGGGCATAAATCACCTAATATTCCTAAATTGTTTGGAATAACATGCTTTAAAACATCAGGTATGATGTTGTATCGATCAGGTAGTGTAAGGGTTACACCCGCTTCACAGGACCAGACCATTCTCCCCGTTTAATGCACCGCAAACAGTCCCTTTGCACAACATCAAACTCCCCATTTGCACAAGGTTGGATACCAAGCTAGCCATGTCCCGTTCCTTGTCCTCACTGATGACATTGAAGGTCTCTTCCTCCACCCAGCCACCAAGGGTCCCCAAAAGGTGACAACAAGCCCCCTGGGACGCTTGCTGTGTTTGGTCTTCCACCTCCTCAAAGCCACCTTCCTCCTCTGACTCCTCTTCTTCAGACTCCCAGAGTGCCCAGCATGGAAGATTATACACAGGTCAGAGTCTGGGGGCTTCCACTGCACAGCATGGAAGATTATACACAGGTCAGAGTCTGGGGGCTTCCACTGCCCAGCATGGAAGATTAAACACAGGTCAGAGTCTGGGGGCTTCCACTGCACAGCATAGAAGATTATACGCGTTGCCTCTGTCTGCATTATTATAAGGTGTGTACTGTTAAGTAGCACTATTCCTATCGGTTTAATCCCTGTTACATCCACTATTAGGGGACGTGTATATGGCATTGATTTTTGGAACAGGGGGATGGAAAAAGATGCTTGGTCGGTCCTCCCACTTCAAATTTGGAGCACTGCGCGTGCAATCTAAGGTGCCACCAGATATGAGTGTCACTGTGCACTGGCAAAAGTTGACAGAGTAGGCGCTGTAGGCCTCACACACACGCCTGTAGGCAAGCAACTGATATTCAATCGATTACAGTCAAAAAAGTGTTGTTTTATGTCACTGTACACTACGATTGCACCAGATATGACGTATCACTGTGCACTGGCAAAAGTTGGCAGAGTAGATGCAATAGGATTCACACACACGCCTGTAGGCAGGCAATTGCTATTCAATCTATTACAGTCAAAAAAGTGTTGTTTTATGTCACTGAGCACAATATAAGCTGTGAGCCTGGCACAGGCAGGCAACTGAAATTAGATTACAGGAAAAAAATGGTTGTTTTCAATGTATGTTACACCACCAGGTATGAGTAGTGAAAATAAGCACAATATAAGCTGTTAGGTGTTAGCCTGTCACACACACACACTGGCAGGCAGGCATAGATTGCACACAAAAAATGATAAAATAAAATAAATGATGTTCAAAGTTTCCTCAATGATAAAGTATAGGGGGCGAAACGAAAAGCACATGTGTTAGCCGTTCGCGGCGAACGCGAACATGCGAAAATCGCCGCGAATAGTTCTCCGGCGAACTATTCGGAACATCACTAAGCCTGACCCTGCAGCTTATCTAATCCTATTGTACTGCTGGATAACAAGTATATATTAAAATCTATATATAACCCAAAACATTTTAATATATCAATGTTCTACCTAAAATATTAAGAAAGGTCACACAATTTAATATACAGAAAATGTAAACAGAATCCTTTGCTGATACACAAACCGGTGGTGGTGGTGGGGGGTGGTGGTGGGTTATTGGGGGTTACTTACCACTTTCTCACTGATAATTTACAATATCTTAATACTTGATTCTTGAATACATATTTATGCAATTTGGATTATTATAATCTAATTAAATAGGATTAAAAACTATCAATATACAAAATAGTGTTATTCTAAAACAACATAGCAAATTGAATTGTTAAAAAGTAATTTATGTAAGCAATATTTGTATCTAGTACCATTTATTAAAAGTAGTTTGCTCTTTTTTATATAAGCACACTTTCTACAATTTTCTGTTACAGCAAATGCCTTGGGCCTCTGTGATAAGGAATGGCTTAATACTTACAAATGCAGCCCTCTATTTTATGTATTTTAGACACTTTGGAATTTACAAAGCATCATAAGTAGCTGAGATTAGGGGAAAAGGGCTGTGATGGCAATTTTTCCCATAGCAAACAAAGTGAATATAGGGATGCACATGACAGCCGCTTGTGATGTTTAGTAAACACTCCTCATCATGTGTTCACATTAGTCACCCTCATTCTCTAAATTTACCATTCTTAATTGTTATAATTATTTATTTATTTAAATGTTTAATGATTACTTGGTTACTATGAATTATTTTACTTTCAACCAATGAAACAATATATGGTTTAGGCTTCAAAAAGGTTTTAACATTCAGCATTTATATTTCGAACAACTGTCATAAAAATATTGTTGCTTTGTTATTGTTATATTTATTAATCCTAGATAAACTTTACATTTGTAATTTGTTTTAAAACTTTCTAGTTATGCAGTTGTTGTTTAAAGCTGTTCACTCATTTAAAATGTATTTACATAATAACTATATATTATATATAGTACTTTTTTGTATAACCCAATAATCATTGTACATACACTACTTCATAATAACGTACTGTTCTAAAAATGTGTACCGGCACACCAGCTTTGCATGCAGTTTTTAAAATAAACATTAAAATATTAGAAGATTTGACAAATGAGAACAGGAAGGCTTAAACTGTAATCTTGTTTAATGTGCCTTTAGTCAGGCATCATTTTGTGGTATTCCATGATGCAATGGTGACATCCTGTAACTGACAAGAAGAAACTAGGTTAACATTTCCTACCCATTACCCTGTGGTTTTCAATAATACTGCTTTGGCAAGGGACACAAATTGTACAGATATATTATAATATATGGAACAGTTTATTTGTTCTACTGAAGAACAATAATATTTTTGTTTATTTACTTTAATTTGGATGTTTCCATAATTTCATCAAATACATTATACATTTTAAGGTACAAAATAAAAAATACCATCCTCTCATATAAAAAATGCACATACAGTACTTTTTTTCATATTCTAAAAACATTTTGCCTGTTTTCAAATGTCTTCAAAATATTATATGTTAACTACTGTATATAACTACAATGGTCCTCTTAGTAACCTCTATAAGAATATGTGAAATTAAAAGCACCCAAGTCTTTTCTCATAAACAACCAATATAGGCCTGTTATGGATGATAATTAGGAAAATGTATTTTCATGTTAATATGTTTGTCTGCATTCCTTACTCACTTATATATTTATAAATGAGAAGAAGATTACTAACAATGGAGGTTACCTAAGATGGAGGATGGACTACATAACAGCATGGATAAAGAACTACAACTGGGAGTGGCCTGATGATGCAAACATCCGTGACCAAATAAGGACAAATGAACGGTTCCTCCCTCTACTGACCACTATGATGACAACACACTGCAGCAATTTTGAACCAATCAATAAAGCTAATAATTCCTAGAATGTTATAGTAAGTGATTTGGAAGAGAGATTTTACATGTGAATTTGATCCAAAATGGAGTTTGTTTTTGAATAGTTTGCAAATAGTAAATACAGAAAGAGAAAACAGGCAGCCCTTAACCCCCGAATTAATCCTTCTACATATATGATGTATATAATCCTTGGCTATCCTCTGACAGTTCTGGCACCACATAATAATGCTGCCATCATACAGCAGACACAACCTAAGCACATGACTACAGCCAGACACCTCCGTCTGCAATGTTCCCTTCTTCTACCAGACAATGTTACCTTACAGAGATGCTATGTTCTCAATCCAGCCACTCTCTTACCATTTCCAGAGGGGGGAGATGAGGAAGATGGATACTTTTGGTACAGCCTGATTGTACAGCCTGATTTTGAACCCAAACTCAGGAATAACCAATAATCTATATGTAAAAAGACGTCTACTGGAAGGTGGTGGAAACGGCCAGACGCTCACAGATGAGACACAAGACCCTCTATATTGCACACTGTGGAATAAACATTTCCAGGCTGAGATTTCCAATATGAAGCAAGTCTCACTAAATTGAAGCAGGTCAGCTTAAACATAAAGACATTGTACAACAATGCAGCAGGTGATAGTGCATTTACGGTGGAGCTCCCACAAAAAGCAGAAGCGCTCTACAAGCATTGGGATACAGAAATTCCACATGTTGCAATATCCAAGTTCGCACAGGATGGATGGAAGACATTAGGAGCTGCATTAAAATGGTGGGAATCTGCAGAGGAAGAGGAAGGAGTGGAAAAGAAAACTCTCCACTGGCAAGCAGACAGCACTCCCAGTATACAAGCCAGAGACCCATATGCAGTCCCAGGACTCACAAATCCACCGCATGACTGCCTTCAACAAATGGAAATGGAGACCTCACACCTTGCGAATGTAAAAGACCTTGCCCTGACAGACCCAGACATCACTCTGTATGTAGATGGATCAAGGTATGCTGATGAGAATGGAAAATATCACACAGGATATGCTGTGACTACAGAAAAAGATGTGATGCGAGCCTTCTCACTATCTCCCTCCATGTCAGCACAAGAAGCAGAGTTGATTGCATTGACTAAGGCCTGTGAGGTTGCGACAGGAGTCCGAGCCAACATCTATACAGACTCAAGGTATGCTCTGGGAGTGACTCAAGACTTTGGAGTAATCTGGAGAGCTAGAGGATTCATGACAGCCGCAGGTACTCCAGTGAAGCATGACAAAGCCATCCGTGAACTACTAGGTGCTTTAACACTCCCAAAGGAAGTAGCCATACTGAAAGTAAAGGCACATGGGAAGCTAAATTCAGACTAAGCACGAGGAAACCATCTAGCAGACCAGATGGCTAAGAAGGCAGCAATTATATGACAGGAAATGGAAAGGAGAGAGGTGGATGGAGAAATAAACATTTATACAATGCAGACTCTGCCAACAGATTTAAAATTGCTCAAAGAATTGCAAAAGACGGCAGGTCCAGAAGAAGTAAACAATGGAGGAAAACGTACCCTGTGATGACTAGTAATACCCACCCAGGGAGAGTTATAACTGTGTACCTTGGAAATTATACGTGTTACAGGAGAAACGTTTCTCAGGGGTTCAACTTGCAGAAGTTCCAAAGTGGGTTTTGTCACACATATAGAGATGGTTCAGCCACCATGCTAGTCAATCAGACACAATCTTTGGGGGACATATATTGGTTGTGTGGAGATATGAAACTCAGGGTAAGACTGTCAGGAGTATGGCGTGGGGAATGTACCTTGGCTAAAGCCATAATGCCGTTACACATTGTTCCAACCTATTATGGTGATCTAGATAGTGTTCCTCAGACACAGTCCAGAAGGAAGAGACATACATCATCATCTGAACCTAGAGAAAGTTTTGATTCCCATGTGTACATAGATTCTATTGGAGTCCCAAGGGGGGTGCTTGATGAGTTCAAGGGCCGAAACCAGATAGCAGCAGGATTTGAATCACTGATACCAATGATGGGTGTAAATAAAAATGTTGCTTGAATTAATTATATATATATATATTATAACCAACAAAGGTTTGTGGATTATACAAGAGACGCTCTGAGGAGTCACATAGAGTGTTACGGTCTGTTGTATCTAGGAGTGAGGTTTCCACATAGACCCCTTGTCCCACATGTTCCTGATACAAGGGGCTAGGGAAAGGCATCTGACTTGTCTGTGACAGTGGCAGGAGGGGCCGTGGGTAAGCCATGGCTACTCAAATGTACAAAGAAGAACGGGCATTCACAGCACAGATGTTAGGGCTTTCTGGCAGTCATGCACCTCATCCTCAGGGACAGATATACACCTAGTGTTTAGGGGGGAGTTTACCTCTCATCACGCATTAACATAAGCACAGCTGCTTTTCTTAGGTTGCACACTCACTAATAACATAAAACAGTACATTTTAGGGGGGACTGTTATGGATGATAATTAGGAAAATGTCTTTTCATGTTAATATGTTTGTCTGCATTCCTTACTCACTTATATATTTATAAATGAGAAGAAGATTACTAACAATGGAGGTTACCTAAGATGGATGGACTACATAACAGCATGGATAAAGAACTACAACTGGGAGTGGCCTGATGATGCAAACATCCGTGACCAAATAAGGACAAATGAACGGTTCCTCCCTCTACTGACCACTATGATGACAACACACTGCAGCAATTTTGAACCAATCAATAAAGCTATTAATTCCTAGACAAATAAAACATGTGACGTTTGATCAGATAACGTTTTTATATATAAACTTGTACACTGCCATTTTAATACAGAGCGCTTTGAGAACTTTTATACAGAAACACCGTGTCTGTGTCTTATTTCTCTGGAATGTGCACATCCAACACTAATTGGAAAAGGAGCAGATATCTAAAATGAGACTGATCTCATCTGATCCAAATCAGGCCTAGTTAGGTGCATTAAAATCCATGTTATCCCAACTAAACGAATGGTTGCTGTGTAACCTCAGTTTCATATGTTTAAGGGTCCCATTAAAATAACTCAACACTCTTTCAACACAAACTACAGACAGATTAATTTAAGAAAATAGATCCCTTAAGCTAAGAAAGGTGTTAGCTGTAAACACAAAATTAAAACACCAACCACATTTATACAATAACCAGAGGTATATAAAACTGCAAAACCTCTATCTGTTTGGAAAATTAGCTGTTGTGTTGGGGGTTAAAAATAAATAATCTGATCAATTGACATTAGTTTCCACTAGAAATACATGTTGTGAAAGTTGTTAAATAAATGTATTGTGCCTCCACCCAACCCAACCCTTTGCCATGTGTTTGGACACATGAATGTAGTTAGGTATACCCCTTTATAAGTGAGATCAGGAGGCCTTCCATCAGTTTACCCCCTGCTGAAGTGGATTGGAGGTAAGAGATAAAATTGTAAATTCATATAATTTTCAGTATAAATGGAAAGTCCTTAGTGATCCTTTAGATTCCATAATCCACTGATGTGGTAGGTTGTGGGGGAGAAACAAACAGAAAAAAGCAAACAGCCAACTTAGCTAACATTTTACCCATGCTAGCCTTTACTATTTCAATGCACTAGGTTGGGCAGTATCCCTCATACTAGTCCCCACTTTCCCCTCAGCCCTTACTGTGTAGTGGCATAGAAGAAACCATAACAATAAGCACTCTCACCCTATTAAAATCAGTCAGGTTCCTTAGCCCTGTCTCTGATTTGTATCAAGATTACTTAATTCTCATTGCTTGCCAAAAGCTGTTTTTTTCATAACACATTTATGTTTGGTGATTTTTTTTTAGAAATCCTAAAATTTGTAAGGAACCTTAATTGACATTTAAAGAGCCGGAGTAAACACTTTTCATGTTAAATCAATGTTGTAGTTCATCAATAGCTAACATTAAAAATACATGTGCAAAACGCAGCAAAGTGAAGCTTTGGCCACAAAATATAATTTAAAAACAAAGATTAAATCGGTAATTGCCACAGCTGTATCCCTCCCCTTGTCTTTCTCGGTCTTGAAAGGAAGAATAAAGGTTTCAATTGAGATGCAGGTGGTTGTGAGAATGTAACTATAGTCCTTTATCCTACAAGGCATGTTCCAGTTGACCAAATATGTCTAATCGATGTTATCTCAGATGAAATCTTTGTTCTTCCTTTCAGTACTGCTTAGTACAACAGTGGTCATTACTGCAGTAAATGTTACTGCTGTTTACACATGTATTTGTAGTGTTAGTTAAAGGTATACAGAGGTTTCCTTGTTTTTAATATTAAAATAAACTAAGTGTTTATTTGCATATCTCAAAAGATATTAAAAAGTGTTGTTGATTAAAAAAGTAATGCATAGATGAAACTACCAGTAATGTAACATTGCACAGAATTTTATGCAGCTCAGGTGCCAGCTGGCCAGACTACCCTTAACATTGCCAGACATGCTCCCAGAATGTTTTTGTAATAGTTTATATAATTTTAAACAGAATCAAATCATGATTGGTGCATTTTCACTGTGTTCTGTTATCTTTGCAATTCTAAGTCTATAGATGCTTATATTTTTATATTTTTTTCTTTTGTCGGAAGCATTCCCTTTCTGAAAATCCCAGTCACAAGTAGGGGCTCAATTACATGGCTCCTATAAGAAATCTTGTGAATGAACTTTTCATGTAGGGAGCTACGTAACTATTACCTTCCTCCCACAGCAAACACTTACGAGTAAACCCTTGTCAGTGATTGTTACATATGAACTATGCTTATTAGAGATATTACATGGCTCCCGAAAGTTACTGATCATCTTACTTGTTCATAGGGGTCTCCAAGTTCTCTCAGTGAGACAAATCCATAAGTATAAACTCTTACTGGAACACTTTCATAGTTACATAGTTACAATTAACAGTAATTAAGGTTGAAAAAAGACTTTCAGTCCATCAAGTTCAACCTGTTAAGATCTCCTCTGATCTGAAATATGCGGATTAATTATTAATTAATTTGTTGATTAAATAATTATTAATAGTATAGTATTGGAGGATGAATAAAGAGTTAGTCCATCAAGTTCAACCTTTTTAGATCTCTATTGATCTTTTTAATGTGGACTATTTATTATTAATTGTTAATTGAGACATTTAAAAGTGCTACAAGTGTCACAGTAAAAGAAAAAAAAAAAAAAAAAGAATTGTCTAAAGAGCATTTTTAGGACACAACAACATTGAAGCCTTTCTAATGGATAAACAACAATACCAAGGAGCAATCTAACAACTAAATTGCAATGTGAATTACAAATAGCTGTTCATAAAATTAAATACTGATAACCAATTAATGTTCAGGTTATACCTGATTAATACCGTGCCCTATGGGTTAATGTTTACCCACCTGCCACAAAACCACCTGTGTTCCCCCTGCCATTAATATTATGCAAAAATCGAGAAATGAAAATATTATTTTATATGTCTGAATTGCAATGTTCATGCTCAAGAGTGATAAACCACATCAATGTGTCAATGCTTGAGTGGAAAATAACAGCCTTATTAAATTGCGATTCGGCAAATTTAAAAGGGCTCTATTTAAGCACATAGCATTTTTTTTTACAGAAGTTTTTAGTTAGTGAACTTCTATCCAAAAGCAAGGTCTTCACTAACTAAAAACTTCTGTAAATAAAATATGCTGTGTGCTTAAATAGAGCCCTTTTAGATTTGCCGAATTGCAATTTAATAAGGCTGTAAGTACCTATATAGACAACGTTGAAATATTTACTAAATACTTAGCACTCACAGAAATGTTTTCCCCCTCCCCACTCACTGCCCGATCCCCCACTTCTCCGCTCAAACCCCATCCCTCTAACCCCATCACTCCATCTTTAATAACAAAGGGGACTCGAGAGAAATAAAAACCTAAATTTACAAAAAATAATAAAGAATTACAAAAAATAATTACAATTTAAAATGCAAAAAGAATTACACATAAAATAAAAAAAAATATTAAAATTAAAAAAAAAAATCAAACCTGTAAAATAAAATAATTAATAATACTTACCTAGGCCTCATGATCATCCAGTAATGATTATCGACACTTTGACTTACTGCAAAGGGTTGGGCTAACAAGATATGGCTGTGCTCAATAAGATTACCTGTGTGTAGCTTTGAATAGCCCTGTTATATGGGGGGGGGGGGACGACGACACAGCAGATGTTGCGGTATAAGGCAAATTACACCGCTGGAATAGAATAGGGCTCTGGGTTGTAAAAGTCAAATTCTGGGTAATCACACTAAAATTCATGTTTGAATACTATTCTTCTAGTAACTACTGCTTTAAATAGTCATGTGCCACTTATTTCATTTATGCATGCTGAAAAGTCAGTAGTATTTAGCTTGCCAAGCATTTCTTCACACCATTCAGTGTTCTTTCTCTTGCCAACATGCTAACACATATTTGCCTTTAAGGGATTTTCCACAAGTTCCTTCATCATACAGAATTTTCATTAAAGCTATTAATATACTGGCACAGTGAATCCTCTACTACTGATGCCTAAAGAACCACTGACGTGTAACATTTATAGTATGCTATTATGAAGAGCTTGACTTGATAATGTGCAAAATGTTTTACACTATGTAAATAATTAATTGGAAACTTAAAGGTGGATACAATTTTGTTTTAATAATGACCTCCATTTTGTTTTTGTCTGTAAAAGGATTAGAAACATGGGAAGAGTAGAAGGAACTGTGGATTCAGTATTATCTTTAGATGCAAATGTCCTCTCCAATAAACACACTTGACAATAAAACTCAGAGGCAAGTAAGGCCCCAATGGGATAGCTAGATAGAATCCTCTATTACATAAGCAAAGTCACCTAAATATAAGATTTTCTCTAAAAATGTATTTGTCTTTCATACCTGCTGATTTTGTTATTTTGGTGCAAACTTCTCAAGCATGTGAAGTTAATAAAAACAATGCAGTCCTTTAAAGCATTAACCCACCAAAATCCTTATAAAGAATAATTATGAGACTTTTTTCCTTGTGCAGACATGTAGTGCTTTTTAGGGGATTTTACAATTGTAAAATATTGTATATCTATTTTAGCAGCCTCGGATGTTTTTCCCAAAAAATAAACAGATTCTATTAAATTCCCTAAAAATAATTTAAAGATAGAAAACTTTAGCTAACAAATACATTATAGTTTTAGACGATGTTAAAGGGCACCTTCATTGAGCAAAAGTTGAAATAGTTTCTCAAAGAAACTGCATGATCATGATTCCCACATACTCTTGTGGGGTCTTTAAATTTTTTCAGTGGGTAAAGTAATAGAAAACAGCAACTGCACCCTCAACTAACAATTTTGCAGCCCCTACAAAGCTTTTTGAAATTCTGTCTAAAGCATGTGTGGAGAATGTTAAGTACCTGCCTCAGATTCAACGGATAGTGGAAAGAAACACAGGACAATTGTAATAAGATGGTCTATAAGTCAAAAATTCTCTACATAATGGTGCTCTGTAAGGTAACCATCCAGCACCCACAGAACCAGCAAACGCATCTAAACCTGAGGATCCATGTACTGAAGATACACTGTAAACACCCCTTAAAACTTGTCCATTAGAAAGTTATATACAGTTTCTTCTATTGCCAGACCATCAGATCTAGTATATCCTCTATACAGAAATTACAATTGTTAGTTTATATAGCTAGGAATTTTCTTAGCTCTTTCTCATCTGAGATGAGATGAGAAAAGCTGAGATAAGGTGAGTAGGGCTAATTTTTCCCCATAGAAAATAATACATGGCAAATCAAGAGATGACATGAGATGCACTTGAGATTCTTAGTTAATACCCTCCATAGTAATAATATTAAAAAAATATTGTAGGATTTTTTACAGTTGAAAACCAACCCATTTATTTACATCAACCATTTATTGGATGTGAGTTCCATTTTCTGTCTGCTGTCTGTGCAAAGTGAGTTACTTATTGGGACACATTTAGGTTTTATGCTGCTCTCTCCAGATTTATGAGCCCCCCAATGACCCAGTTACTACCTTTTGCTGTATCATACGTTTACCACACATCTATATGCCAATTAAGGTACACAGTAGCATGCCAGGTATACCTACAGAGATAATATTCTCTGCATTTAGACATTTTTGTGCATATTTAATGACATTGCATCAGGCTTTGTAGGCCTAGGCTGAAACACACCCATGGTCCCTTCTTTTTTTATCCCTGTCTCTCAAGTCTCCATGTTCCCCTCATAAATAATGAAGCTTACTATACTTCATCACATTCAATATAAATAGGTTGTATTGACGGGCTGGAGACCTACCCAGGCACTGGGTTCGGTCGGAGGGCCACGTGACCTGTGCAGGCCCGGGAGTATGGGAGAGTAGGAGGGGCTAGCTGGGGGCAGAGCCACCTAGGGGATTGGCGCCAATTTGGCCATTATGCCCCCAGCTAGCCAAGAAGTTAGATGTGGCTGTCGGTCAGCCCCTTCCCAGTATGTGTATGGCATTAGGGTACTGCTGGTCTGGGGGCACGAGCAATGGTATCGCCTGGCGCTCTCCCCTGCGCAGCGTGCCCTCTCTGACTGATTTAGCAACCAGTGGAGAGTTTGCTGCAAGGAGTGCCGGGCAATGCCAGGGGTGCGGGTCGACCCGGTGGACGGGCCCCGTGCTGCTCTGCAGAGGCGCTATGGAGGTGTGCCTGCTCGTTTCCAACAATAGCGGTAGGTCCGGGTCTTATCAGTGTGCCTACGTCGGCACAGGGTGCGGGAGGCCTTCCTCCGCGCGGCTGCTAGTCCCGTTTCGCCCCCGGGTGGGATGGGAGTTATATGGCGGGTAGTAGACATGGCTCCTGGCCTATGAAGCCTCAGTCTGGCTAGGCCTACCTCAGGGCCTCACGGGGGGTCCTGAAAGTGCGGCCTCCAGGTCGCGGGCCCTGTCTTCATGCTCACCTACCCTGTTATGATGTAGGGTGGTGGTGGTTTCCTGCTGGCGGTTCTCCACCCCAGGCTGCCGCCATTGCCCACATGTGGCTGCAGGGGTAAGTGGATTTACTCTGTGCATGCAGGTTGCATTGCAGCCTGTAGCCAGAACTCATGTTGGGGTATTCTCTGGGTAGTAAGCATCTTCCCAATACATGCATCACATCAGTTAACTTGGGAAGGTAGCACATCTTTTTGGGCTGGCAGCCTTAAGGCTTTAATTCATAAATACGCAGTTAAAACCTGCATTTTATCTGGTTTATGGCAGAGTTTGCAGGATCATATATAGGAGGTTTTTGGTAACCGGTCAAGTCAGGTGGTTAGCTCTAGGGGTCAAGGGATCTGTTTCTCCCACCAATTGTCCTGGGGACGGTTAGTCTGCCTTTCCATCATAATCCCATTCACTGTCTGAGCATTTTATATAATATTAGATGGGCCCTGGCATGGCATCGGGAGTTTAGGTCTATGGCTTGGTTAGGTAATCCTTCTGTCATGTCTGCTGGGCTTAGTCACCCTGCATGGAGAGTTTATCAGTCCTACATCTAGGAGGGGAGTAATTCCCCGCTTTTTAGGTTTTGGCGTCAGGGCTATATGCCGCCATAATTAAACGGTAGATATATATATATATTTATGGCTTATGTATTATTAGATAGGCCCTACTAGGGATCAGGGGGGATCCCGCTCCATGCTGAGGATAGCCAGTAAGCTTGAAACAGCGTACATGGATAGGATTCCCGGCTTGGGTAAACCCAACCTTGGCTTTGCATTAAAGCTGCGTAATACAGCAGACATAAGCTAAAAGGAAGCCAGGTTAAGTAATTTTCTTGTCCGCTACATAGACTTTTATATCGCTCGTTATAGCAACAGTACCGGATCTTATCCCGGATCTGTAGTTGGGGTTTCAATCCCTGTCTCATGTATGTGGCTTCAGGGCTATATGCCGATATATATTTGTTTTGTTTATATCATATATACATATACAGGTTAGGGATATTCTAGCAGTGTAGTGCATAAGTCATTAGTGGGCAGTCATTGGGTGGTAGCCCTTCCCATAGTTCATCTCCCGTGTACTACTAGGGTAGTCGGTCCATAGGTCACGTAGCGTTGAGCGGCGCTTAGGAGTCCTGGGCAGGGATATAGATGTCCTTTTCAGCCCTGTCTGGGAATCTGCCTTTTAATGTAACAGGTGATACTTACCCTATGTTTCGGCAGTGTCAGGGGTCCCGGCATCCAGTTGCCTGAGAGGCTCGCAGTGCAGGTACCATTTGTGGTGCACTTAGCGTAATCAGAGGCAGAGCCCATATCCCATGCCGTTATTTCTTCCCTTAGTCACATTAGGGTAGCCGGTTTCTCATGGTGTCCCGCCACGATGGGGGGCTACCAAGTTGCCATTGTTGTGTATTGTGATTAATTATCGATCCCTAGGTTAAATTAACCTTATTAAATTAAGCATTAGCGGCTCTGTATGACCTGGGCCCCCAAATTTGGCCTGGTAGAGCTAGTTTAATTTATGCCGCTGGTTGGGTCAGCCTGTATTTATCCTTTGGCCGCGCCATTAGCCAGTAAGCTTAAAGCAGCTGCATGGGGATAGGTTCCCCACCAGGGGTATCATTCAATTTTGTTTACAGTAAGCTGTGCAACGCAGCAGACATAAGAAATCAGGTGTAATTTCGGTCAGGCGATGGCCGTATTGTCAAGTGCTTAAAACAATTTTCTACTCCCTAGGTGTAAATATTCTGGCACTCCCAGATTCTTACAACAATATTACATTAGTCGAGCCTGCGGTGGCTTAATTAGCAACATTTGCTATGTAAATTGACTGTTTGTTGATACGTTATTAGCATTTTACATTTGTAATTTCCCCTCTGAATCGCTACTTTGCATAGAAGGGGTCTAAGCACCTTGATGGCGGTAACATATACCATTTAAAGGTTGCCAAAGGAGGACAGGTCATAGCAGAGAGGTCAGACAAATCTCTGTTCTCTCGGAGTGAGCCGGAGCCACTATAGGAACTTTGCCATGCAGACCATAGGTGTAGGCAGGGTTAGGGTCAAAGTCAGTCGTGCTCGGCACGCGGTATCCAAGGGGTAACAGAGAGTCGGATTTAACTGAGGTAGTACCAACAAGGCAAATTTGGGCCAAGGTTAGAAGAGGGGGTTATTGGTGGGCACATGTCCCTTTCACGAACTGCGCATTTGTCACATAGATATTTAAGCACTGGAAGTCAGTAGACAATGGCTTCAGGCTTTGAAGCAAGATTGAGCTATGGAGCTTTCAAAGAAACCATTACGAGCCGGGTAGCCGCCGGTTACGAGTGAATAGAAAGCAGTAGCTCAAGTGGACGGCTTAGTATTCCAAGTGCATGCGCGTAAGTACAGGATGCGACCTGGTTAGAGTTAGTTGGGCTGTTGGCGGCCGATGCCCTTACGTATCCAACGGCGGGGTCGTTGACCGGTCCGATGGCATCAGGTTTTGGTCTCCGTCCTGTTCTGGGGAGGGTCAATCAAGTATAGGCGGAGTCAGTGGCGGAATGCAGTTGCCCTTTCGGGGGGTAGATTTTTCCCCACATCCTAATTTCTGGTGCCAGTAAGGTATAGTACGTCTGGCACGATAGGGGGTTTTTCGGTTCAGGGTGGTGGTATGCACCTGGTAAAGTCTCGACTCGGACCCAGCCGGCGAGGGATATGCAAAGGGTATCCCATCTCCATGTGTGTTCCCGGTCCCGGGTGGGTATCACATAAAGCGTGGGTGCCAAGTTGCACAAGTAAAAATGATGGCACAGAGGTCCGCCAATAAAGCGGGCAAGATCGAGGTTTCCCGGTTAGGGTGGGAGGAGACCTCCCAGAAGGTGGGACATCGGGTAGGACCCGGAGCCTTTCAAAGTGGGAGGTGCAAAAGGTCCTGACGTCGGAGGTACCGGTAGTACAAGTGGAGGAAGGTGTCACAGGAGGTATGGCAAAGGGATGTAAGGCAAGTGGTAGCCTTTCCCAAGGGCCAGAGATACCACTGTGGAAAAAGAGGTCTGTGGAAAGCACGAGGCTTTGTGGTTCTGTACAGGTATCTCTCCTTTCGGCAGGTAAGCTGGCGGTGAGAGGTTGGCCTAAACAGACAAGGCGCTGGTGACCTCAGGTGTTTTGGTCGTGGGATCCTAAGGTGATCAGGTGGCCGCGTTGGTCCGAAGGGAACCAGAAAAAAATGGAGGTAGCTACAATGTCCGAGGTGCACTGATAGCTCTCCTTTTTGTGGCAATACGGTTCTTGGACCTCGCGTGTGAGTTGGTTGGTGTTTGTTTCCTCACAAGAAAAAGGTGGTTCTCGATGAAGAGGTTTCTGCAACCGAGCGACACGTGATTCAGAGCTGGGTATATCTCGTGGGGGAACAGGTTACCCACGGGCTTTGTGTATGAGTAGAAACGGTAACAGCCGACGGGCCGGTGTGCCCTGGGGCTTGGAGAAGGGAAAGTCAAAGTAATGGATGGGCATTCGAACATCGGACCAAACAGGCGTTTGCCTCAGGTGCCGATCTAGGGCCCCAGCTAGGGCGTGTGGCCCAGAAAAAATGGAAGTACGTTTTCATTGGTTAGAAGGATGGTAATTTCATCAGGGGGATGAACAGGTGGCGAGTGGCTCTAGTGCCGCCTACCCGGGAAGTGCTCCATGTGATGTTATAATCCCTAGTAATACACCCGGATAACCGCGGGTTTTATCAATGGTTGGAAAGGAGCAGGCTTGGTAACAGCTGCCAAATGGGCTAGCTTAGAGGGTCTGTGGACAAAGGCCGAGGAAGACCCGTACGGAAAGTAATAGACTAGCCTAGAAGCAGTTTGCTGTAATAAGGATAAGCTAAAGGTTTTTCGTTCTAATTATTCAAGATTTAGCCGGTAGTAGTCAGGATTAGGTGGAGTTTTAAGGCTAGGGGCTGGGTAGATAGTAGTCTGGCCTAGGCGTTTTGTGGGGGGAGTCGTAGTCCGCAAAGGTAGTCTGCGGCCTTCTCCGTAGCGGTGGTGAGGAGAGTCGCCGGGACAGTGGTAAAGTGGGGGTGATCCTACCCTACGGGGGTACGGATGCTCCATCAAGGTAGGCCCTGGACGAGGGTCAGGGCGCAGAGTGTACTGTCTCGGTCGTCAGGCTCCTCCCCTCTCTTTATGTATATTTAAACAAATGGTATTGTTAATATGTGAATTTGGGTTTACCAATAAATGCTGTGACCAGTATCTCCCCCAAAAAAGTGGTTGTGTCTAATTATTTAATTAGAGGGTTTAGGAAGTGTTTGTGCCTAACAAATTATTCTAGGAGAAGTTATCCCAAAGGGTCATACGTACATACCCACTGGGCCTTTCACGGGTCATGCATTTCATAGTGAAAAATCTTCCCCATTTCCTACAGCATGACACATTATTATAAACATTTGTTTAATATTGGTGTAAGGTTTAATTAGATATAGCATCATATTGAATATAAATTATTATATTTTAATATATGTATGTAGAGACAATTACAGAATAAATCTACAGCTCTATTAAATTGCGATTCGGCCAATTGAATAGGGCTCTATATAAGCACAGAGCATATTTTTTTACAGAAGTTTTCAGTTTGTGAAGACCTTGCATTTGGATAGAAGTTCACTAACTAAAAACTTATGTAAAAAATATATGCTATGTGCTTATATAGAGCCATATTCAACACAATTTATTAAGGCTGCTAATGCCTAAAAATACACAAATTAAGTTTATTTTTATACTTTTGCAAGTGACAAGCAATATGGGTTTATGACCTTTATGACAATTTATAAGCACTTTGCAAAGGAATGTGCAAGGGCAGTCTCCATTTATAAATGTCCATTTACAAAGAGGAACCTTTTAAGCAGAAAAACAATTCATGTGTTCCCCTAATAGATTTTTCCCCACATCCTAATTTCTGGTGCCAGTAAGGTATAGTACGTCTGGCACGATAGGGGGTTTTTCGGTTCAGGGTGGTGGTATGCACCTGGTAAAGTCTCGACTCGGACCCAGCCGGCGAGGGATATGCAAAGGGTATCCCATCTCCATGTGTGTTCCCGGTCCCGGGTGGGTATCACATAAAGCGTGGGTGCCAAGTTGCACAAGTAAAAATGATGGCACAGAGGTCCGCCAATAAAGCGGGCAAGATCGAGGTTTCCCGGTTAGGGTGGGAGGAGACCTCCCAGAAGGTGGGACATCGGGTAGGACCCGGAGCCTTTCAAAGTGGGAGGTGCAAAAGGTCCTGACGTCGGAGGTACCGGTAGTACAAGTGGAGGAAGGTGTCACAGGAGGTATGGCAAAGGGATGTAAGGCAAGTGGTAGCCTTTCCCAAGGGCCAGAGATACCACTGTGGAAAAAGAGGTCTGTGGAAAGCACGAGGCTTTGTGGTTCTGTACAGGTATCTCTCCTTTCGGCAGGTAAGCTGGCGGTGAGAGGTTGGCCTAAACAGACAAGGCGCTGGTGACCTCAGGTGTTTTGGTCGTGGGATCCTAAGGTGATCAGGTGGCCGCGTTGGTCCGAGGGGAACCAGAAAAAAATGGAGGTAGCTACAATGTCCGAGGTGCACTGATAGCTCTCCTTTTTGTGGCAATACGGTTCTTGGACCTCGCGTGTGAGTTGGTTGGTGTTTGTTTCCTCACAAGAAAAAGGTGGTTCTCGATGAAGAGGTTTCTGCAACCGAGCGACACGTGATTCAGAGCTGGGTATATCTCGTGGGGGAACAGGTTACCCACGGGCTTTGTGTATGAGTAGAAACGGTAACAGCCGACGGGCCGGTGTGCCCTGGGGCTTGGAGAAGGGAAAGTCAAAGTAATGGATGGGCATTCGAACATCGGACCAAACAGGCGTTTGCCTCAGGTGCCGATCTAGGGCCCCAGCTAGGGCGTGTGGCCCAGAAAAAATGGAAGTACGTTTTCATTGGTTAGAAGGATGGTAATTTCATCAGGGGGATGAACAGGTGGCGAGTGGCTCTAGTGCCGCCTACCCGGGAAGTGCTCCATGTGATGTTATAATCCCTAGTAATACACCCGGATAACCGCGGGTTTTATCAATGGTTGGAAAGGAGCAGGCTTGGTAACAGCTGCCAAATGGGCTAGCTTAGAGGGTCTGTGGACAAAGGCCGAGGAAGACCCGTACGGAAAGTAATAGACTAGCCTAGAAGCAGTTTGCTGTAATAAGGATAAGCTAAAGGTTTTTCGTTCTAATTATTCAAGATTTAGCCGGTAGTAGTCAGGATTAGGTGGAGTTTTAAGGCTAGGGGCTGGGTAGATAGTAGTCTGGCCTAGGCGTTTTGT
This sequence comes from Discoglossus pictus, assembly GCA_027410445.1. Lineage (NCBI taxonomy): Eukaryota > Metazoa > Chordata > Amphibia > Anura > Alytidae > Discoglossus > Discoglossus pictus. The sequence goes on along the minus strand of CM050165.1, from coordinate 174,264,766 downwards.
GGGGGGAGTCGTAGTCCGCAAAGGTAGTCTGCGGCCTTCTCCGTAGCGGTGGTGAGGAGAGTCGCCGGGACAGTGGTAAAGTGGGGGTGATCCTACCCTACGGGGGTACGGATGCTCCATCAAGGTAGGCCCTGGACGAGGGTCAGGGCGCAGAGTGTACTGTCTCGGTCGTCAGGCTCCTCCCCTCTCTTTATGTATATTTAAACAAATGGTATTGTTATTATGTGAATTTGGGTTTACCAATAAATGCTGTGACCAGTATCTCCCCCAAAAAAGTGGTTGTGTCTAATTATTTAATTAGAGGGTTTAGGAAGTGTTTGTGCCTAACAAATTATTCTAGGAGAAGTTATCCCAAAGGGTCATACGTACATACCCACTGGGCCTTTCACGGGTCATGCATTTCATAGTGAAAAATCTTCCCCATTTCCTACAGCATGACACATTATTATAAACATTTGTTTAATATTGGTGTAAGGTTTAATTAGATATAGCATCATATTGAATATAAATTATTATATTTTAATATATGTATGTAGAGACAATTACAGAATAAATCTACAGCTCTATTAAATTGCGATTCGGCCAATTGAATAGGGCTCTATATAAGCACAGAGCATATTTTTTTACAGAAGTTTTCAGTTTGTGAAGACCTTGCATTTGGATAGAAGTTCACTAACTAAAAACTTATGTAAAAAATATATGCTATGTGCTTATATAGAGCCATATTCAACACAATTTATTAAGGCTGCTAATGCCTAAAAATACACAAATTAAGTTTATTTTTATACTTTTGCAAGTGACAAGCAATATGGGTTTATGACCTTTATGACAATTTATAAGCACTTTGCAAAGGAATGTGCAAGGGCAGTCTCCATTTATAAATGTCCATTTACAAAGAGGAACCTTTTAAGCAGAAAAACAATTCATGTGTTCCCCTCCACTGGTCTGAGACAGAAATTAGGAGGACCTGCAACAATCTTTCACCCCCCATGTCTCAATCATCATCATTATCATTACTTAAAATAATAAGCATATACCCCCACTGGAATTAGAATTCCTTTGAAGTAGTTGTTTTGTGTTCTGTCCTTATGAATTGCAGAACTTTACATATTTGGGCAATGACCTCCTGCAATGATTTCTCATAGATCTTGCATTGATGCTACATATTGTTTTCATAGTAAACACTGGAAGGGAAATGCTTAAATTGTAAACTGCATAATGAAATAAACACCAGTGTTCCTTTTATAACTTTAATATGAATACAGAATATCTACCATATTAAAACTTATCTTTAATACAGATTTCTTCCATTCAGTGAAGAAATAATACTAATGTGATGGATCTTGAAGAACTATTTAATCAACCAAATCAATTAACCCATAGAATAACATCAGAAATTAAGTTTTCCCAGACTTTTCCAATTTTCTCACCATTGTGAATCTAGCCCATAAGGTTATATTTAAATGCAGGTTAATTTTAGTTTTTAAAAGGACATATCCTATTTTTAGAAATGAGATGTATTATTTAATATTAAATTCTGATGTGATCAACGGGTGATAGAAAAAAATAACATACAACTGTTGGATTTTAAACAGACTCCAATTGGCTTAATAGTATGATCTTCTTCACTCCAAGTAACAGCTTTATACATGAGAGCTTTAATAAATACTATCCAAAATCACCTTAAAATATTACTGACTCTTCACAGATACTTTTATTTCTCTTGATGCTGACCGGCTTGATCTTTCATCTCATTTCTTTTGGAGAGCCCTCGCTTAAGATGGAATCACCCCAATCTTATCCACTCTCCTCCTTGAAATGCATGAAATTGTTTGATTGACATATCAGATTTGTTTAATTGTTGTGCTAACAGTCTTGAGCCTCTAATCATTATAGCCTTAAAATGATTTAAAGGACCAATGTAAGCACATTTCAAGTTATATTTAGTCTTAGTTCAGCATTCATTAAAAAAAAAATACACATGGGCAATTAGCAGCAAAGAAAGGCTTTAGCATGAAAAAATCATTTAAAAACATAATTCCTCTCAATTATGACTGCTGCTGCACTCCTCTACTGCCTCCCTCATTGTCATCACATATATAGTTGTGGACCAAGAACGCTGTGCAGAATGTTTGCGATGCTGCTAAAGCGAGGTCGCAACCGCAAACCTCACAAAGTGAGGCGAGCCAGCAGCGCCGTCACATGCGAGCCTCGCAAATCGAGGCGAAGCCGCCGTGCAGCACTTAGGCTGCAATGAGCGCCGAAGGCTCGCCAGTGGCGCAGCACTTGCCAGCAGGCCCACTGTGTTTCTTCCCTCCTTCCCCCTTATCCTCATCCTCTCTCCTTCCCCTCATCACCCTCATTCTCCTTTTCCACCCTCTCTCCTTACTATCAGGCGAGAGGGGGGAAAGAGAGATATGGGAGGGAGAGTGCTGAAAAGAGACACAGGGGAGGGAGGAGGGAAGGAGACACAGGGTAGGGAAATGGGGATAGAGTCACAGAGGAAGGGAGAGGGTGGGGAAGACACATGGGAGGGAGGGGGTAAAAAGAGACAAAGGTAAAGGTGGGGGAAAGAGACACAGGGGAGAGGGGGGGAAGAGAGTCAGGGGGGGAAGAGACACAGGGGAGGGAGAGGGGGAGAGAGACAGGGGAGAGGGAAGAGACACAGGGGGAGAGGGGGGAAAGAGACACAGGGGAGGGTTGAGGGGGGGAAGAGACACAGGGGAGGGGGACGAGACACATTGGAGGGGGAACAGACACAGGGGAGGAAGAGGGGGGAAGAGATACATGGGAGGGAGGGGGAAAGAGACACGGGGAGAGGGGGGAAAGAGACATGGGGGAGGGAGAGGGGGGTAAAAATACAGGGGGGGAAGGAGACACAAGTGAGGGAGAGGAGGGGTAAATGTGACACACAGGAAAATGTAGACAGGGGGAGAGACTTGCAATGAGCGCCAAAGGTGCTAAGCGCAGGGCTCAGATTGAGCGCCGAAGGTGCTCACATTGGGTGGCAAAGAGCATTTCCAAGCTTAAAATGTTATTCCCGTTATTTTTGACAGGCATGTAGCTAGTCTGGTAAATAGTATGCAGTCAAACACAGCCAACACAGATTTAATTAATTGGGCAGGCCAGAAAACGAGGAGCATGCTCTGTAGGAGAAGGGGAGTTATGTCTGCAATCACTCTTTCTCTCTAAAGTAAGCATCTCCAGGTTATATGGCCTGCATAATTAATTCAGCTTGTGTCAACTGTGATTGACTACATACTATTGTTTTGAGAAGGGAGGCAGTGGAGGAGTGAAGTAGTACAGTAATACACCGTACAATGCTACCCCACCCAGCACTCATTCGCTATATCGCTGCTTCCGGGGCAAGAACAGCGCTAAATCTCGCATTATTGTTTTACAGGCATTTTAATCCCTGTTTAGTGCTGTGCTGATATAATGCCCTGTTTAGCATGCTTTTCGCATATCGCTCCTGCATGCAGGAACGCATATACCGCTAAACGTGGTACACCTGTATATATATATATATATATATATATATATATATATATATATATATATATATATATATGTATATTCAGGTATATATATATATATATATATATATATATATATATATATATATATATATATATAGTGCCTTGCAAAAGTATTCACCCCTCTTGACTTTTTACATATTTTGTTACATTACAGACTTAAGTTCAATGTTGGTGAAGTGAAATGAGAAAAATATACACATAAAACTATTTTTTTAGAAATAGAAAACAGAAAATTGGCATGTGCATATGTATTCACTCCCTTTGTTATTAAGCCCATAAAAAGCTCTGGTGCAACCAATTACCTTCAGAAGTCACATAATTAGTGAAGCGATGTCCACCTGTGTGCAATCTAAGTGTCACATGATCTGTCATCACATATACACACATTTTTTGAAAGGCCCCAGAGGCTTAAACACCTAAGCAAGCAAAAAACAAAATGGCACGTTTTGATTTAGCAAAAAGGCATGTGGGAGACTCCCAAAATGTATGGAAGAAGGTGCTCTGGTCTGATGAGACTAAAATTGATCTTTTTGTCCATCAAAGAAAACACTATGTCTGGCGCAAACCCAACACCATCCCTTTTCTGTTATTTTGTCCTATTTGTTGTTTGCTTCACAATTATAAAAAAAACATCTTAAAAGTTGTGGACATGTTCTGTAAATTGAATGATGCAAATCCTAAAACAATCCATGTTAATTCCAGGTTGTGAGGCAACAAAACCCGAAAAATGCCAAGGGGGTGTATACTTTTACAAGGCATTGTATATACAGTGGATATAAAAAATCTACACACCCCTGTTAAAATGTCAGGTTTCTGTGCTGTTAAAAATTGAGACAAAGATAAATAATTTCAGAACTTTTTCCACCTTTAATGTGACCCATAAACTGTACAACTCAGTTGAAAAACAAACTGAAATCTTTTAGGTGGAGGGAAGAAAAAAAAAAGAAAAATTATGTGGCTGCATAAGTCTGCACACCCTCTTATAACTGGGGATGTAGCTGTGCTCAGAATTAAGCAATCACATTCCAAATCATGTTAAATAGGAGTCAGCATACACCTGGCATCATTTAAAGTGCCTCTGATTAACCCCAAATAAAGTTCAGCTGCTCTAGTTGGTCTTTCCTGAAATGTTCTTAGTCGCATCCCAGAGCAAAAGCCATGGTCCACAAAGACGAGAAGAAAACTGGTCTGGGATGCTACCAAAAAGGCCTACAGCAACATTAAAGGAGCTGCAGGAATATCTGGCAAGTACTGTCTGTGTGGTACATGTGACAACAATCACCCATATTCTGGGCTATGGGGTAGAGTGGCAAGACGAAAGCCTTTTCTTAAGAAGAAAAACATCCAAGCCAGGCTACATTTTGCAAAACACATCTGAAGTCTCCCAAAAGCATGTGGGAAAAGGTGTTATGGTCTGATGAAACCAAGGTTGAACTTTTTGGCCATAATTCCAAAAGATATGTTTGGCGCAAAAACAACACTGCACATCACATAAAGAACACCATACCCACAGTGAAGCATGGTGGTGGCAGCATCATGCTTTGGGGCTGTTTTTCTTCAGCTGGAACTGGGGCCTTAGTTAAGATAGAGGGAATTATGAACAGTTCCAAATACCAGTCAATATTGGCACAAAACCTTCAGGCTTCTGCTAGAAAGCTGAACATGAAGAGGAACTTCATCTTTCAGCATGACAACGACCCAAAGCATACATCCAAATCAACAAAGGAATGGCTTCACCAGAAGAAGATTAAAGTTTTGGAATGGCCCAGCCAGAGCCCAGACCTGAATCCGATTGAAAATCTGTGGGGTGATCTGAAGAGGGCTGTGCACAGGAGATGCCCTCGCAATCTGACAGAGTTGGAGTGTTTTTGCAAAGAAGAGTGGGCAAATCTTGCCAAGTCAAAATGTGCCATGCTGATAGACTCATACCCAAAAAGACTGAGTGCTGTAATAAAATCAAAAGGTGCTTCAATAAAGTATTAGTTTAAGGGTGTGCATACTTATGCAACCATATTATTTTATTTTTATATTTTTACTTTCCTCTACCTAAAAGATTTCAGTTTGTTTTTCAATTGAGTTGTACAGTTTATAGGTCACATTAAAGGTGGAAAAAGTTCTGAAATTATTTATCTTTGTCTCATTTTTTTACAGCACAGAAACCTGACATTTTAACAGGGGTGTGTAGACTTTTTCTATCCACTATATATATATATACTAGCGAATTGCCCGTCAAAAAATGACGGCAATGAAATTGTAAGGTAGCTAATGCTGTTTAGTGTGTAATAATGAAATATATAATACATTAATAAATGAATATACTTTACCTATTTTAAAGCATTGTGTGGAAGAGCTGTGAATGTGTTTTGATGTTGCTGCAGCATTAGTGGTGTGGATCTGCTGTGTAAGCGTGCTGAATGTGTGCAGTGTAACACTGTGCGTGCGCGAGACCAAACCGTTAGCGTAGTCGTGTACTTCCGCATTGGCGAGAAATGGCGAGTAATGTGTGTTATACGTTTGTATCGGAATATCCGTAGGTGTTTTGTGGTGTTTTGCGAGTTTCTTGTGGTGTTTTGCGAGTTTAGAGTGCTGTAGCCTCGTTTTCGTTTTGTTCGGCGGCCATTTTTTCTCTCGCTTCGTTTTTTTTTTAGTCTCTAAACTGTTTTATTTGAAGTAAAATCGAGGTGTAAGTTGTATTTTTGAGGTGCTGGGTGCTCCCTCTTGGTGTAGGTAAGTTTTTTATGTATGTGGTGTGTGTATGTATTGTGTTTGACATTTTGTAATGTTCGCGAGTTGCGTCCGAGTGTTGCGAGTCCGTAATGTGTGTGAACGTGTGTCGTATGTTGTTTGCGAGTGTCGTAATGTGTGTGTCGTACTGTTTGGGTTGCGACGTGAAGTTTGCGAGGGTCGCAGTTGCTGGCAAGGAGCGCCTTCGGCGCTCCATGCCAGCAACTGCGGCCCTCGCTTTGCGAGGTCCTCAGGTGCTGGCATGGAGCGCCGTAGGCGCTCCATGCCAGCAACTGAGACCCTCGGGCAGTGCCCTCGCTTCGCGAGGGCCGCGACTCGCGTAGCGAGCCCGCAGCGTTAGCAACAACTCGTACGCTCACAACTATATATGTGATATATATATATATATATATATATATAAATATATATATATATATATATTGAGGGGAAATACATTTTTACATAATGTTTTCTTGATGAAGTATTTTATTGCTTATGTTTGTATATTTATTGTTACTGTTAATGGTGACCTACAAAATAGAAAGGCTGGCTATTTAAAGTAATTTTGAGCTGCCATCATCCCATTAATAGATCTATCTATTTTTCTTGCAGTATTGGCATTTTGATCTCTACAGGTGTATACTGACTGAAATGATTTGATAATTTGCATAACCTTGGGAGGTATTGATTGTAACAGCTAAGGTAAGCTCAAATCAGACCTGATATTAAGTTGTTACATGTTTAGTGCATTTTATTGTCATATCAAATATTATATTAATGAATTTGGTGTTGTACTTAATATGTTTCACTGTGATTGATTCTCTTTGTGTGTCAATGTGAGTCTCTTTGTGAGTCATTGGAGCGTATATGTTTATATGTTTGTGAGACACATTTATAATTCATGCCTGTAATGTATATTTGTGTTTCTCAGTGTATGAATGCAAACTAAATAATGGTAGGAAACAGTGTTAAACATATTTATGAGGGATTCTGTCACCACCATTTATTTTTTATTATTCATGTTATTTTAAAACATGGCTTTGTGTACATTTGAAATCATAATATATTAATAAATTAACTCTTGTCTTTATTACATAATTTCCTGAAAGCACAATCATACAAAGTGTGGTTTTCTAATTAAGCAGTGTAGAGAGGGTGGGGAAGAAGGGAGGTCAGATGGATTTGTTAGATACTTGGATCTTTTTGAAACCAGAAGCATGTTGCTTGCCTCAATTAATGCATTGCAATCCAGAAACCTAAATGCCACTCTCACATGCATGACTGATAATCAAAGTATCACAAATGCCTCCAGGGTCCAGCAGAGGCATCAACGTTAATTTATTTCTTATTATATATCTAAATCAAATATAGCTTGTCATTATATATACGTAATCATTGCACAGTGGTACTTTAACTAAGTAGTTTAATTAGTGACATTAGTACCATTCTTAATGGCTAGATAATATACCCAAGCTTTAACCATTATAACATTATTATATATAAAAACAGAGCCAGAACACCTTATTGTATATGTTAACTCTGTTGATATGATATATATTAGACAGCATTTACCTCAGTATTATAGTTAATATATTCGGTGATCATATCAAGCATTGTCTCTAAAATAGTATTTAGCCATATATGGTAAAGCAACAATTAAACTGTATTAAATTACTTGGCTCAAAATACCTAATTCAGTCAGATGATCTATGCTGCAGTAATGTTTTACTTTCTATGAAAGGCTCTTTGTCCTTCTTCTATAAGTGTCTAATGGAAAGCAAGTCATACGTACTGGTATAACATTGAACCTTATGTGAAATGTTGTGCCCCTTTAACCAAAACCTCACAACTGGCAGCAAAGTAAGTTAAAGAAATATCCGACTTCAGTTTTTAAAGGGGAAAGTTTTGCATTTAAACTTAATTAAATGTTTTAAATACTTAAATTACGGTACCTGTTCTCACTCAGTACCTCTTCTATGTGAAAGTCCCTCTGATCTTCCTATCCTTGCAGATGTCCCTCTTTTGCAAATACAGTACTATGTTTATGGACAAATTCTGTCCATTTCCCTCTCCAGTTTCTTTCCCCAAATATTTAAGGAGAAAGAAAATGATCATTTAAATCTATATCAATACAGTCAATCTGCATGTACTTTAAGTACTTCTTTAAATTAGACAGAAACAGTTAAATGTTATTAACATATGCAAAATCCCAGCAATAAAAAAAAAGTGTTATAAATACTATACATGTGCTTATAGTTACTATTATAAATGTTCTATGCAGGTATTTATCAAATATTATGTTATTTTATATTTAAGCATTATTTGACATTAACTTTATTCAATACAGTTTTTAACTTACCATACACTGATAGATAGATAGATAGATAGATAACATACAAGTCTCCTACTTAAAACCAATATCTATCTATCTATCTATCTATCTATCTATTCATATTTTATTTCTTACATATCAGAAGAATTTTCTCCTAGTCATTTACTATTAGGTTTTTAAAATGTCCAAATGGCATTATTGCACAGTATATCAGTGAATATGAGGGCATGTCTACATAGGATATACATGTCTTTCTCATGTACATTTATATCAAACTAGCGACTTGCCTCTAAGAAATGACGGTTGGCAATGCTGTTTGCCACAAAATATGAGGTTTTTGCTTCTCTGAGCACCTTTGGCGTTCATTGCGAGCCCTGCAATAAGCGCTTTCAGCGCTCACCGCGTGGCTTGCAATGAGCGCCAAAGGCGCTTATTGCGATCCTTTCCTCCTGCCTACTGTTCAACTTTCCTGCTTTGCAATGATCACCTTTGGTGCTCATTGAGAGCCTTTCCTCCTGCCTACTGTACGGGCCGCTCATTGCAGGATTAATTGATCTGCAAGTTTTGTGCTTGGGAATGCCATGAGTCTCTTTCCAGCATCTCCCCTGTGCCTTTCCTGTGTCTTTCTCCTCTGTGTGTCTGCTGTATGTTTGTGTGTCGCGCTGACTGCCGTTTGTTTTATTTTCAAAGTCCTGCGTGGCTGGCGTTCTTGGTGTGTGTTACTGTCTTTGCCGTTGGGTATTTTCTAAGTCCCGCGTGCCTGGCTTTGCTCAGCCTCGTTTTCATCCAGTTTCAGAATTTGTTTACGTTTTTCGCCATTTTTTTCTCGCTTAGACGATTTTCGAGTGACGAAACACGTCAAATAAGGCTCAAAATCGCTTGCAACCTCACTCCCAGGCTCACCGGCTCTCCCCCTGTGCTGTGTATGAATGTGTTGTTATTATTATTTTAGTATTTTTCTTTTTTTCTGTGTTTTTCGATTTGTGCAGGTCAGCTGTTAAACTCGTATTTTTCCAAGGTCGTATTTTTTTTCCCGAGCTCGCATGTGTGACAACGCCACTGGCTGCAATGAGCGCCTTCGGCGTTCATTGCAGCCTAAGTGCTGCACGGCTGCTTAAGTGCTCATTTCAGCCTAAGCCTGCGTGCTTCAATACCTCAACTGCTCGCCTAGCTTCGCGAGGCTTGCAGGGCAATGAGCTCTTCATTGCTTAAGTCCTGAAAGCTCGGAAGGTTTCAATGCTCTCGCGAGGCTCGCAAGCGTGACGACAAATTGCAGATTGACAATTATATGTGACTAGCGATTTGTCCGTCAAAAATGGCGGGGCAATAAAATTGTAAGGCAGGTAATGCTGTTTGCCACAGACAGTAAGTGTTTTGGTCATCTGAGATCCTTCGGCGCTTATTGCGAGCCTTGTGCTGAGCGCCTTTGGTGCTCATCGCGTGGGTCACAATGAGCGCCTTCAGAGCTCATTGCGAGCCTCTCAGTTGGTGTATTTTTTGTTATCAGAGGCGCTTTTACACTCATTGTAAGGTCCGGGCTGATCTCTTTTTGGCGCTTATTGCAAGCCTCTCCCCTGGTGTACTTTGTGTCCTATGAGCACCGTTGGCGTTCCTTGTGAGGTGCGCTGTAAAGGCCTTTGTCGTTTATTGTAATACTGTGTTTTGTTTTTTTTCTGTATATTTATTTTTTCATGATCATTAATTAATTAATGAAATCATAAATTAATATACTTGACCTATTTATAATTAATATATGCAGCAAGCAATGTGCTGAAGAGCTTACAAACTGTTTTGATGTCCCTGCAGCAAACAATGTAGATGTGCACTGTTGTGGAGCTGAGGTGTAAGTGTCAGCAATGTGTGCAGTGTGTAGTGTAAATAGGCTGCGTGCGCGAGGGGAAACCGTTTGTAGAGCTGCGATTGTGTAAGTGGTACGCAGGTGTGCATCATTTTGCATCCTTACTAATAGTGTATTTTGTAACTCGTACAGGTTTGTGTAAAAGTTGTATGTGCTTGGCGGTGTTTTGCGGGTTTAGGGGTCGTGTAGCCTCGTTTTCGTTTTTTAGGCGCCCATTTTTCTGTCGCTTAGTGGATTTTCGAGTGCCTAAACTCTGTAAACTGGATTTAAATTTGCGTGCATCCTGACTCCCAGACGTCCTGGCTGTCCCCCCTTGCTGTGTGTAATGATTTTTTTTTATTTGTATGTGTACTTTGTGTTTTTTTTTATGTTTTTCGATGTGCACGGTTCGGCCGTTAAGTTCGTATTTTTGCGAGTTCGTAATTTTTTTTTTCTTAGTCCCGTGGCTCGTATTTTTTTGTGTAAGTCCGTAATTTTTTTTTTTAAGTCCCACGGCTCGTATTTTTTTATGTAAGTCCGCATTTAGTCATTGCGTGTTATAGTTTTTTTTTCAAAGTCCTGCTTCAGTGGCTGTTTGTAACCGCTTGTGAGGCGCTGTAGAGCCTCCACCTCTGCAAATCCGGCCCCTCGCTTGACGAGGGTCCGCATTTGCGGCCTGCAATGAGCCTTTGGCGCTTTGCGTGGGACGCAGTTTTTGCGAGCTTGCAAAGCGCGACGACGATTCGCAGTTTGACAACTATTATATGTGATAATAGTTCCATTTATTTATTCCAAGGACAGAATTTCAGTTACTTTTGATTCTGGTGTTTCTTTGTCTGCTTACCTTTCCTTTACATTAAATTGCACACCGCTTAACTATCTGCGTAAATGTAAACATAAAAAAATGTAAATGTTACATAGTTACATAGTTACATAGTATTTAAGGTTGAAAAAAGACTTTCAGTCCATCAAGTTCAACCTTTTAAGATCTCCTCTGATCTGCAATATGCCGATTAACTATTAATTAATTAGTTGTATATAAAAATAAAAAATAAATAAATAATCAATTCCCTCCTGATCCCAGACACCGGCGACCGGACTTCTCCCTGAATTAATACTGCCTCTCTAATTATCCATGATAACCCTGAATTCCCTTTTTAATTAGAAATAAATCCAGTCCCCTTTTAAAGTTATCTATCGAATCCGCTGACACCACCTCCTCTGGTAGAGAAATGTAAAAAAGAAGCTGCCATTTTAAGTCAAATCTTTACACTGAAAATGGTAAGCTGATTTGGTCAAATGTTCAAGAGTGAGCTCAAGTCCAGAGTTAAGAGTTAAGTTACATTCATGTTTCTATTTTCTTCAGCAGCTCACACCAGTTAATGTATAGAGGACTTTTGGCGATTAAAGTCAAGTGCTACACTTTTTACACTTATATCTGAACTTCTATAAGTGAACATTTCATATAAGACCAAACTGCATTTAAGTCAAACTTCCCCTTTCAACTCAATCTGAGAATTTCTGTTTTTTTTAAGCATGGAAATGATTCAGTCATCCCAATGACATGGTGGTGTTTTTCGCCTGGAATTTCAATCACTATGGGCCTGGTTTTCCTCCTATACCTATTTCCTTGGCGTGAAGCAGATTTTTCTATAGTATTATTTATATTACAGTAAACTTTTCCAACAGCTTCCTTTGCCTAACATTTGCTTTTTAAATATGTCTTAGTTATTTCCTCATTTCTCTTATGTCAGATGATAAAGTGCTTTTCTTTTTCACATGTCACTTAAAGCACTAACACTGTGCAAATTCTTAAAGAAACAAAACACTTGCCAAGCTGCGTGTGTTGAAGTGAAAGAAACAGATTGCTTTTGTAAGAAAAAACTCAATCCTTCAAAGTGTATTCCCACAAATATATTTTCAATATTGCACATTAACTGCACATCTGAACTGCTTATCTTATCTCATTTTCTTTTTTGTTACATTATATCATATTTTGGAGTTGTTCTTTGACATATTAAAGATAATTATTTTTCCATGTCCTCAACGTGTCTGAATTTCCATACTTTGATAACAATTACCCTTTCTGCTGTGAGGTGATGTGTATCCACTACTCCTTCAGTCAGGTGTGAGCCACTGTTTGTACTAATCATTTGTGTTGGATGCGGGGGTGTTTCTGCCTAGGCCACAAGGCCCAGGTAAAGGGCAGCATATTTTAAGGGTCAGTAGGCTGTCTGAAGATGCAGTGCAGTACATTGAAATATGTGTAAATATGCACAAAAATGTATATATGCAGTAATATGTCTGTAAGTATACTTGATACTTTTTTGCATACCATATATACACATAAACACAAATTATTATTATTATTATTATTATTATTATTATTATTATTATAGTTCATTTATAACGCATTGACATATTCCGTAGCGATGTACATAGGTTACGTTCAGAAAAAGATAAATACAAATTAACATATAGCAAAGCACGGAGGGCCCTGTCTTTGAGCTAGGAATCCAATGTCCATGGTAAATTCCCAAAGTACTTGCAGACTTACAATCTAAGGTATAGTGAGTGTTAAAAGAGGGAGAGAGAGGTGATAAGTGTGTTAGGGTGGAAGGTGATACGCTACTTTAAAGAGATGCATTTTAAGTGAGGTTTTAAATGTTTTGAGGCAAGAGGATAATCTGGTGGAGCGAGGCAGGGAGTTCCAGAGACTAGGGGCAGCACGTGAAAAGTCCTGAAGGCGGAAGTGAGAGTAGGTGACAAGAGTTGTAGAAAGAAGAAGGTCATTAGCAGAACGAAGAGGGCGGGTGGGGGAGTATTTGGAGATGAGAGCAGAGATGTAAGGGAGGGTTATTGTTGAGGGCTTTGTAAGTTAGGGTCATGATTTAAAATGTTATAAACTTATCACTTGAGATATAGAAGTAAGTTACATTAACAATTTACATATTGAAGTATATATAGTATATGAAATGCATTTAAGAAGATGCCTGGTATATAACTGGACTGAAGCCAAATGGCAGCACAGGGCCTTTGATTACAGTAAATACCATGGGCCTCAATTAATTGAGCTATTGCATGGTACTGGAGACCGTAAGTAAGGTCGTAAGTTAATTTGCTATTCAATTGGCGTCTTTCTGTGGGCTCCAAACTATTTACGGGTTACAGGCTTGAAAACTCTGCAATGGTTAAACCTGGAATTTACAGCCTCCCAAAGCCTTTGATCTTTCATGTCTGCAAGAGCTATAATCACTAAAATCACAAATCGCTATTCATTTGCTCCAATTCCCCAACGCCGCAAATGTTTTCACACCCGTAAGCGGATAAAATCCTATGAGTGCTAGAGAGGACCCACAAGGGGGTTAAACACCTGATGATAGCACTGTAAATGCAAATAAAAAATCAATACTACACTGTAAATTACAGGGAAATCGATGATAGACATTAGAATTAATTACACAACAGTCTCAAGCTCACAAATCGGCTGTAAAAATATGTTTATTTTTATGTTTAATTTCGAGGTTATATCAATCTTGGGATCAATGAGCTAATACATATTAGGCCACCCACATGGACTAGAACAGTATTGGCATTCATTTTTAATATTTTTTATTTTGAGGGTTTGCGAGTCCTATCACATATTAGACCCCCGAACCTAATTGATTGACATGTAACCTCCATGTTTTACTTCTGTAATGATGGTAGTCTCATTTTCTATTAGCTGTTTCGAAATCGGCGGTTACGCTCTTGCTTAATTCATCATATTCCCGCCATGAACTGCTACAGACCAGTGCATGGTTTACAGAGTTGGCTTTTTTTTTAGCACCGTAATCGGAGACGAACGGGAGCCTGCAGCACACCCGCAGGGAAGGGTCAGATGGGAGAGTGGAGATAAAGAGGTTTATTATCATTTATGGAAAACTGGAAAGTTTATCTATTTTGCCAAATTTGTATGTTTACCATCTTAATACACATCTGAAAAATCTCCCCAACATAATTATAACCTTTTCTAAATCCTTATAACATTACATGACCACCTTGATCCCTATCGTCCTACTTAGATACTTATCATCCTTCTGTCCTGGATACTCTTATTTTGAGCTTTTTTTTTTACTTTATACGTGCATTGGATAATAGCTCTACATACATGTAAATATCAAAATATAATATATACAGTGAGTATTAGATTTTGGGGTCAGATTTTACTGTTTGATGACTGCGATGATGAAGTTAATATGTGCCAGCATCATTACATAATTATAAATATAATATAGAATGAGAATAGTTATCTTGATGATGGATCAGTTATTTAATATATTTAATATATAAACTTCACTATAAAACTACTTAAAAGCTATTTAACTATCTATAAGTATTTTAAATTATACTACCTATTTAATATAAAAATATCTAAAACAAATGAATCAATTAATATTAAATAAAATAATAGTATCTAAAAATAGATACGCTGCATAATTGTATATGGATATTTAGTTGGAAATGGTTTATACCATCATTACCTTTTGGTATACAAATCTTCCTGTTTAAATCTGGTAAAATATTCTCAGAGAAAATATATTATAGAGACTATTTAGGCAAACATTTTTATATAAATGTTCTAACTAGGTTAAATAATTACCGTAAGTTTATATTCTTTAATCCAGTTGTCATAAAATTTACACTACACTTAAATCTGAGAAGTCCCTGGATTAACAGGTTTTCAGCCATTTGGGCCTGCCCCTCTCTTCCTGTTCTCTATCATGTAGGACGGGTTTCACAGTTGTGACCTAAAGCCACACCCACAGGGGCTTCACACTACCAGTGTAATAGTCCTGCATGCAGACATACAACATGTTATTGTCTGTTTGCTATCAGCATTACACTGGTAATGTGAAAGCTCTCCCTCTGAGTGAGACCTTAGGTCACAGCTGTGAATCATGGCACCTACATGAGAGAGGGGGCAGACCCAAAAGGTGAACATCTGTTACTTGGGAACTTCTAAGAAGTAAGTGAAGTGTGTATTGTATATGATAATTGCTTGCATGGAGGAGGATCAAATGATTTAATGAACCTATATAAAATATTTAATATCTAAAAAAAAAAAAAAGTTTCTAAAGAGTGCTTTTATGGATTACGTCTAATACTGTGACAATTAAATCCCAGAAATCCATCAGATCTTCCATTACAAATAGGTGAAATCAGAAGCAATGAAGATTCAACTCTGTGAAGCTGGAATAATGAAAGTAAACTTTACTAGATATCTCTTTGGTATTTATTTGAATATCCAGTACAATTCCCAAGAGAGGTCATTCTATTTGTTCAGATAACAATTTATCATTTACTGTGCTAGAAATTCCCTAGCAACAAAGAGCCATGGCACAAAGTGGTGTTTGACATAGCAATCACCTCTCCCTGATCTCTGACGTCCTCAGGAAAGGACTTCCTCTTTCATTATGATAATACTTATTATTTCACAGGCTGGTCTAAACAAAGGCCAAAGCTTTCATACCGGCTCTTATAAGATTCTCTCGTCATAAGAAAGATTAAATCCATTTTAAGCTATGAATTAGGGGAAGCATGCAATGTGAAGTTTATTAAAAGGTCACTCTGTGAAATAAACCTTTAAAAAAAGTTACAGACACTTCTCTACCCACTATCACATAATATCAAAGGCATTGTGTCTGTGTACGTCACAGATATTGTGAACATTTGATGAAGACGCAGTATAAGTGTTGTTCAGGCTGAGTCATGAGATATATTCCCAGTGCACGCATCAAATGCTGAGTAAATTGCTAATAAACAGTTAGTACTTCCAATGCCAACAATGTTGAAGCTTTTGTTTTCCAGAAAGGTTAAAGAACCCCTGAAGTTCAAGAAACAGCGCATTTGTTTGTGACTTAAGTGACACACTAATAACATTAACTGTATAAGCCATGAACGCAAAACCATTATTACAAAAATAATATGTTTTCAGAAGACTAGGGGCCTCATTCAAATCCTGGCCGCAAAATGGCCGCAACTCTGCTATTCCTTGCGAGGGTGCTGCAGCCCCTCGTAGCCTTACGGCTATTTGATATTCAAAGCAATGGGGTCACAGCACACCCCTTCCTAAGGCCGATCGCAAGACAGGCAATCGGGCGTTAGCTTTGGCGGACTTGTACCTGATCGGAGGCACTACACAACACTATTCTCCCCCCAATAAACCACTAAAACTAAACTAACCTAACCTATTTATTTTGTGACTACATTTATGTTTCTTTTTTCCTGAGGGGTGCGACCTGCTGAAGGGACATCTGAGCAAGGTAAGTGGTCTTATTTATTCTATTTTAGGTTAGATTTAGGCTTTTTAATGTATTGTAGATTGGGTTTAATGTATTATAGATTGGTGTAATGTATTGTAGTTAAGGTTTAATGTATTGTAGTTAGGGGGTAATGTTTTATAGATAGAGGTAATGTATTGTAGTTAGGGTTTAATGTATTGTAGTTAGGGGTTAGTGTTTTGTAGATAGGGGATAATGTTTTATAGATAGGGGGAAATGTTTTATAGATGGGGTAATGTTTTGTAGATAGGGGGTCATGTATTTTAGGTAGGGGGTGATATATTGTAATTAGGGGCATATGTAATGTAGATACAGGGAAATGTATTGTAGTTAGGGGTATATTTGTACTGAATTTATTGCTGTATGGTAATGTTATGTATATTTGTGTAATCGGGGGGATTTGTAATGTTCTTTTATTATTCTTGTAGTGGGGAGGGGTTTGTAATGTTAGGGTAGAGGGGGGTTAGTTTAGTTTTAGTGGTTTATTGGTGTGGAGAATATTGTAGTGTAGTGTTTGTACTTAGTGTCATGATCGTCCTGGAGGACCCTCATGGCCCATATGGGGTTAATATTAGGGTTCTCATTGTCCTATGAGGGATACCCTTTTGGGACTGATTGGGTTAAATAGAGGCTTACAGGGGTCTGTATGGGCCCCCATAAGTGATGGGGTTAGATGGAGGCTTATGGAGGTCTGTATAGACCCCCATAAGTGATGGGGTTAAATAGGCTTAGATAGGGTTAAATAGGCCTAGATGGGGTTAGATTGGCTAGATGGGGTTACATAGGCTTAGATGGGGCACAGTTAGGGCTATTAGGTCCAGATAGGGTTAAATAGGCCAAGTTAGGGTTAAATAGGCCAAGTTAGGGTTATTAGGTTCAGATAGAGTTAAATAGGCCCAGTTAGGGTTAGATAGGCTAGATTGGGTTACATAGGCTTAGATGGGTTAAATACGTCTAGAAGGGGTTAAATAGGCCCAGTTAGGTTTATTAGGTCCAGATAGGTTTAAATAGGTCTAGAAGGGGTTAAATAGGCCCAGTTAGGGTTAGATAGGCCTGATTATGGTTAAATAGGTTTAGAAGGGGTTAAATAGGCCCAGTAAGGGTTTAGTATCGGTTAATGGGGTATAGTTAGGGTTAAGGGGTTAATGGGGTATAGTTAGGGTTAATAGTGTAGTTTAGTACTTACGCTTTGTCATGAGGGTCCTGGACGACCCTCATGGCACTTATAGGATTAACGGAGGGGATAATAGTATAGACCCCTATTGGACTGTGGGGGTTATTTTTAGTGTTATGGGGGTCTATATTGACCCCATGAGTAAAGGGGTTAATTTTAGGTGCCTGGTGGGTATTTAGAGTACCCCCATAGCTTGGGTGTAACCATTAGTGTGCATGGGTCCTTTAAGGACCTGCGGCGGGAAATTCAAACCCCGCAATTCTTCAGGCTTGAATTTTGAATTCAAGCCCACGGTGGGAAATTTAAATCTCATAGATGCTGTGACGGTTTAACCCTCAGCAGCAAGGCAAGTGATTCATGTGGGGAGCCTGCAGGGGTCCCTATTGGGACCCCTGCAGTAGGGGGTCCCCTGCAGCAATGGTTAATGTGTGCACATTGCAGGGGTCACGATGGGGACCCCTGCATTATATGGTTAATGTGTGCACCCTGCAGGGGCCCCGTTCGGACCCCTGCATTATAGGGTTAATGTTAGGATACTGCAGGGGTTCCAATTGAGACACCTGCATTATGGGGTTAATGTAGGGACACTGCAGGGGTCCCGATCGGTTCACGTTCAGGCCCCGGCAGCCAGCGGGGGGCTTAATTGGAGGGTACGCAAGGGTTTCACAGCCCTTGCGATGGCTCCAGGGTGCAAGTAAGCTGCGGCCATTTTTTTTCCTTGTGTTATTATGCTCTTACCCAGACTCGAAGTTTTCATTCATGCTGTATATGTTTTTCATTGTACAGAGGCCATGTA
Organism: Discoglossus pictus; assembly: GCA_027410445.1. NCBI lineage: Eukaryota > Metazoa > Chordata > Amphibia > Anura > Alytidae > Discoglossus > Discoglossus pictus. The sequence goes on along the minus strand of CM050165.1, from coordinate 174,246,041 downwards.
ATAACTGTATGTAAATGTGCATCTGCACAGCTGACTGATCACTAGTGCCTCATCTTGCTACTAAAATTATTTGAAAACAAAACATTATAAGTGAACCTCCTAGTAATTTTACAAAGATACTCTTGTAAAGTGTCTGCTTCAGTATTAACTAACAATATACTGCATTTGTATTGCATTATAATGCAAATGTGCTAATTTGAATTGATCAATGCTTTGTATTATTATAAAAATAATGCATGTTGAATTAGAATAGTCTACTGAACTTGGTATAAACTATAAGCTGAACTTGGTATACGCTATATTTTTTAACACACTTACAATAAATGTTCAAAGTTAACTTTTGACATGTATTACAATGTACATCACAGCAAACAAATATGTACATGTTCCTTGTATGAAACCTAACATGTAGTCAACTATGATAAATAAACAATTTAGATTGTGCCTTTGCCAGCACACTTAAATCTAGAATGCTGAAATATCTTAATTTTGATTTGGATATGAATCATTTATAAAAAAAAATGTTATTTTTGTTTCATTCTTTCATTGGTCATAGGTGAATTTGATTTATTTTTCACACAAGGAGCGTGAACATATTTTTTTCTTGTGTCAGTAATATCATTATTAAGTTTTAAATCAATATCATATATTTTAATTGCAGAGGGTTTAAATAGTTTATGTTTGTTGGTAATATATGAGTAAGTACCAGCACACATCACATTGCTTTTCAGACATAGCTGGATATGCATTTTGTTACTGTATGCTTTGAATATGGTTTGAACATGCTTGGATTTATTGAATCATATGTGTCTGTTTTCACTCTGGAGTGCTAGTTCTACAAATTAGTTTATTTCTATATTGGAATTGTATTCTATTTATTTTATTCTACTGGCACCATTGCTCTAGATGAGCTTTACTAGATGGCTTCTCAAGTGACTCTTAGATGTATTTCATAAGTTTAAATCTATAGTCTGTCTTACATTTTTACAGCCTTATTAAATTGCGATTCGGCCAATTGAAAAGGGCTGTATATATATATATTTTTAAAGTTTTTAGTTAGTGAACTTCTGTAAAAAAAATATGCTATGGGCTTATATAGAGCCCTATTCAATTGGCCAAATCGCAATTTAATAAGGCTGTTAATGTGTATTTCTTACCTACTACAAAATTGCCTTCCGCAGACTGAAGGACTTAATCTGATTTACCTTACTAGACAGACATCCTTTTTTTGTTATTTATGAACACATTCTTGGTTTTAACTTTAGTTACTATAATCTGGATATACACTATTGTATTATATTCCTGCATGAAAAATGAGTGATCTCAAATCTAGCAATCTTATTTTTTTATCTTGTATCAAAACATGGTTTGTATGCTTAAACTGGAAATAATTTTCTTAGTTGTATAAAAAAACTGTCCCCATATATGAATTTATATCATACTATCTCCAAAATTCCCTTATGGATCACTACCTTGTCATGGTGAGGGGGGTTGTGAGCTAAACCATGTAGGGACAACCAAGATGGGCAGATTATAGCAAAGAGGTCAGACAAAATGTGGTTCACTGGAGAAGGAACTGGCAACCTACTTCAGTATCATAAAAACCATAAAAGTGCCATAAAAACCTTATGGATTAGCACACGCAGACACAAGAAGTGCCTAGAGGGCTGAGGTCCATAGGATCATGGAGTGTCGGACACAACTGAACAACAACAAAAAATCTTTAGAGCATATTATAATTATTGACTGTTTTTGTTACCTGTTCCATTAAAAAATGGTGTTAAATATGGAAAACGCTACAAGGTATACTTTATTGTTGCGTTTGTTCAAAATGTGTCCAGTCAACTTGGAGTACTGGTGTACGCTGAGTTTCCAGAAATCTATCTGGACTATCTCACTCACAGCTAGTATATTTCTTTGATTAGGAGTTATAGTGCAAAGTGATTGATCTCAGATTCCAGAGATCTTTCCAGAGTACAGAATCCACACACATATTGCTATTAAACACACTTTCTGGTATAAGCTGAGTCAGCAGTCTGTCTGAAGCATCCAATGAACTGACAATGTGTTCCAATGATTTGGAAACCAGGTGCAAACTGAGTCTGCTGGTCTGCCAGACCTTCATCCCGAGTATCTAATCCTTAACAAGTGTGTTTCATTAATTGGTTAATAAATGCCCAATTTACTTTTTGTATCACTTGGTGCTCGAGTTTTTAGTTATGCAACTCCAATTCTGAGAAATTCTCTACCCATAACAGTTTGTGAGTCTCCATAATGGGACATTTTCAAAAAGAATCTTAAGACTTATCTGTTCCCCAGATATTGTGTTACTCAAAATCTTGTGTAAAATCTTGTTGTGTAAAGTATTGTACAGTGCTTTGAGTTCACTAGGACAAAAAGTGCTGCATAATTTGTTATTATTATTTTTACTAATTTTGTGAATGACTGGCTGGCTGTTTTTTTTACCATGGTATATATAACACTATACTGTATAGTTGTGGTCTTCATTTTGCTTTATAAATATGATAATGCATTTTGGTAATTTTATGTTAATGTTTTCTAATTAAGATGCATAATACATAATGTGTTAATCCCATCTATACACAATCTATAGCACATATAAACTTTATTAACTAAAAAAAAGCTGTATTAAAAACCATAAAAACCCAGGTGGCCTGGTTCACAATACTATAGGCACCAATATTTGGAGTTAAATGATATGTGGTACAGTTCAACTGTTGTAATTTGTTGCAATTGGTAAAAATAGGGCCTCTCAATATATAGAAAAATATCAATTATTAAACAATGGAGAAGAGCCCTTAATTAAGCAGGATAAGAGGATAACAAGGGCCATTTGTAGCAGTATATAGCTAACAGTAATGGATGGGGAGAGAGAACCCTTTGATCATCACTCATCCTCCTATCTGAGGGCAAACTTATGTTAATACCCCATTTCTGACTTATAACCCGGCAGCTAAACCACAAAAAAAGACCTAAATTGCAAAGAAGAGAAAATCAGTGACCACAACAAACAACACTCAAACAAAAACAAAAACTATAAAAACAGTATAGACCCATTATTGTTGGACAGCATAGGCTTGCATACCAATAAACTAGCAAGGTGACTAAATTATCCAATTGTATTAGTTGCAGATAATAGAATTGCCTCTGAGAGAACCAGGGGCTTAAAGTCACAAAAATGCCATGAATATCCAAGCCTACAACAAAGACCCTACATTAAAGCCTAACGGCTCGTTTCAACTGCTTTGTCAAAGGCGGGTGGTCTAAATCCCATCTATAACATGCCAACAACATTAGATCACCTAAAGCTTATGGAAAAATGTTTTTATTTTTTTTCATATCAGGAAATTGGTTCCACTAAAATACGTATCCACTTACTAAATAACAGTTAGTCTACTGATACACATTCTCATAGCAATCTTTTTAAATATAGTGGTGCTCAGATTCACATGTTAACAGCTGATTTTCTTTTATAAAGATCTCAGACTACCCATTGGTTCATTATGGACATTTCTAGCTGGATAAAAGATTGGCTCAGTCCTTTAGTTACGTAGTTGGTGTTGTAATGGACATGCAACAAAAATCCTATATTTTATTTTGTATGATCACGTGTTAAATACATCAGCTTACGGTTGCCTCTAACTCTAAATAGTAATCTTTCAAAGCCCTGATTGCTATTCAGTAATTCTTGGTGTGAAAATACAGTAAATCAGGTATTTTAAACGGTCTGTTGCTATTATCCCCATTTGCACTAAAGTAGAGAATGCAAAAAAAGGGGATAATAAGATTACCAAAAATCCACAATCCCTGTTTTTATCTTCAAGTTCTATGAATTTCAACCATATAAAAATTAAACACATTGCTCTGTGTATAATATACCTTAATAATCTTTGTTACGCCTTAAATCATGTATTTTTTCTCCCATATATCAACTTTGGCCATGGAAACTGTAAAGGCAAATCTAAGGGAGGTGCATCTTTATTTTCAATTAAAATGTGTTAAAGCTTAAACCGATTAATATTGGTGTAATTATCTACTCAAAATGTTATATCCCCGGCTAGTTAACAATAAACAATATTATTGTGACTTATTAATATCTAAAATCTTTTCTTTTAGTTGCTTTGTAAAGCATTTAGATGACTTAGCGATGTCGTCTTGGCAAGAATCACTTTTCCAATTATAGAAAATTCTCAGTTATTCATGAACGTACGAGGACAGTCAGATTTCAAAGAACAATTATTCAAGATTTTAACAAATTGTGCTTCATAAAAATTGTACAAAGCTGCATCTGGAAATAATAATGCATTATTATCTCAGAGAGTCTGTGATGCATTGATTTGGCAATATATCAATGAAATTTAAAATAGAAGATCAAATGTTCATTCTCATGGATTCAAAACCATAAAAATTGGCACATTTTATCTATCAAAACAGCCTCTTCTTTACCAGCAGAGAAGGCATGGAGGTGAAAAGTTCATTGTCTTTCTCATATATTTCCAAGTTATATACATTGTGTCTCCATTTCTAAAGCCGTATTGTTTTTTGAACCGTTTAATATGTACCTGTGATGTTGCCCTAAAATTGAACTTCATTGCTCACGTAATCCTTAAAATTATTTAAAATACTTACATGCAGTAGTGGAGCTAGTGAAATGAGGCCCCAGTGCAAAATGACTAAGGGGCTCCTCTGAAACTTTTCTATACAAGGTAGGTGCCAGTAAGGGTCATTTAGAAGTCAAAAATATATGTAGGTGGCCAGATCACTTGTAGAGTTATTAGATCATCTTTCAATCATAAAACTATATGCCCATCTCCTCTACTAAACTAAGTCACCCTTTTCTCCAGCTAGTAGAGAGACCCTACCCCTATCCGGGTGTAAGCCCCAATGCTTTGCACCTGCTGCACCAGCACATGCCATGAAAAAACATGAGATTCAGCTGCAGAACACTGATTTTTTTCCACCCAATACAAATGTATTTCTGTTTTATACATATGTATACAATAACCACCAATTATATATATATCTTAAAAACAACATCTTGTTAAATATGCATGTGCATGCATTTGATTTCAGCTTTAATATTTTTATAATGTTTTATATATTTTTTTTATTCACATGCAGTATTAGTAGTATTAGTAGATCTATTGGCTGACTTAAAGTCAATATCTAAAAATGTTTTTGTTCAAAAGAACTACATACCGTTTTTCTTTACTATAATAGAAAAAAATAATAAATATTGAGCACATTTGAAATCATCGTTCTATAACAATACAAATATTAATATGTGGAACTGAGATCCCTCTTGCAATAATGGCATTAAAGGACCACCGCACAATCTGACTCAGGGCATAATTAAGCAGGTATAAAAATCAACATCTTAAATTAGCAACATTTGCTAATTTAGCAATTTGATGCCTCAGCATGATACATTGGTGGAAGTTGTGTCCGTGAGAGATGTTTACATTTCCAGAGAGCTACTGTTGCAGTGAATGATACAAGGGGTCTTGTTCTGGGTCAGTCAGAGGAAATTGTCATTGTGTCTATTCCAGGCATATCCAATTATCTTTGTAATGGCTCTCTTCACTGATAGCCAAAACACACATCCTCATGATTCAGCTCTGAGGAGGTGATATAACAAACATAAAATGGATTCCTGTACTCAAAAACAGAGTCTTCAAAAATTCAGATTTGACTAAAAAATTATTTATGCCTATGGCTTACAAATATGCTAATATTGTTACTTTGATATATACTTGACAAACAAGTGCATTTTTCTTGAACTGCAGTGGTCATTTACATGAGATGAATTCTCTTATTCCTGTATGCACAGCAGTAGATAAATATGAAAGCACTTGGCATAATAAACTAATTTAAAAATGTCTGCTTCAAAGTCAGTCCAGTCAGATTTCCACTTCCACTGTAGCTGCCGAGTGTTAAATTTTCAGGTACACTAAATCAATAATACTTTTCATGACCATACCTTTCTGTATTTATTGTAAGACTCCACTAGAGACATTGCAAATCATTAAACAGCTGAACAACAGAGGAGTGGAAATACTGATAATACAAAATAAGGTATATTTCAAGGTAAAAAACATGCATTTAATAGAAATGCACACATTTATATTTATAAATCACTTTAATTCTCAGTATTTGTTATGTAGAAGCACTTGAACTATATAATTAAGTACACATTGCAATTTCTGTATCTACCAAATAAATAAAAATAAACCAAAACCATTAACATGACAACTCCACAGAAAGACCCTATTTCAATTTGTAGTTTTGGCTGTGTTTTATATATATATTATGGTCCAAGCTCAAATGGGAACAATAAATAATTAAACAGGAACACTTTAACAAAATGTTCCCTATAAAAAGTAGGTCATATTTTTTTTTCTCAATATAGCATGTTTGAGCAAGTAAACTATCAAGGTAGTTTTCAGAACAAGAGACTTTAAAGCTTACATTTCAACTGCATTAATTCCATAACATGTTAAAATTAAAAAACATTTATTTACACTTTGTTTGAAAATGAAACAGTACTTGTATTGTATACACCTGACCCATGCATGATCCATTCAGGCTAGTTGATGGAATAACTGACACGACAACTTGAGTTGGGAGAAACAACGGGCCACAGCTTTATTTTAACACAATGTAAACAAACAACCGTAACTTATTCAGATGAATAATTTAGTCCTTTCCTTCCGGGGGAGGAGCCCGGCCACGAACAGTGACCTCACGCTTTGAGCCCTGCCCAAAGCCCCAATGCTTATCTTTAAGCACGCCCTGTGAGGTGGGGCCATCGCCCCCTTAGGCCAGTGGGCCGGGCAACTCACCTCCCGCCGCACAGACATAAATTAACAAAAAACAACATACAATAGCCACTTCTCCGAATTCTTTAACCAAAATATATATATTAATTTCAATATTTCTTATTTATATTATATATACTTTTTTTTTTTTTTTTTTAAAGAATAAACCATAACATCTGTTAACAACAAATTACAGGGTGGGTGGGTGGGATTCCAGTCGGGAGACCGCGCTGCTGTGTTCAATGGCGCGAAACGGGCTTCCGACACGCCCCCCGACGCTCCTGATTGGCTGATAGCCTCACAGGCTCCGCTGGGTCACGTGACGCTACAGGCTGACCCAGGGAGCCTGTGCAGCCTCCGCGTCGTTCATGACCCATGCATGATCCATTCAGGCTAGTTGATGGAATAACTGACACGACAACTTGAGTTGGGAGAAACAACGGGCCACAGCTTTATTTTAACACAATGTAAACAAACAACCGTAACTTATTCAGATGACTAATTTAGTCCTTTCCTTCCGGGGGAGGAGCCCGGCCACGAACAGTGACCTCACGCTTTGAGCCCTGCCCAAAGCCCCAATGCTTATCTTTAAGCACGCCCTGTGAGGTGGGGCCATCGCCCCCTTAGGCCAGTGGGCCGGGCAACTCACCTCCCGCCACGGAGCATGCGAGGGACGCCTCCCGAGGCTGCGATCCCCCCCTGCTGGACATTAAAGCCAAAGCCCGCAAAACACTCTCCCTAAACTCCAACATCATCAACTCGTACCCTATTTCCGTAAGATGAACCTTATCCTTTGCGAAAAAATCATCTGCGCCGACCGGTTCGAAATCTTTATACCGGATGGCCGAGAAACCTTGTTTTCTCACAAAGCTCGCAATCTGCTGGTTTATCTTCTGTCTAGCCTTATCTAAGCATACTGGGTCGCGCGCGTTACGCCATGATCTTCTCTTGATCATCTCAGACCAGATAAGGAACGTGCCAGGGAACTTCTTCACCCATTTCTCGATGTCTCGTCTCATCACCTTTAGCATTCGTCTCATGGGAACTGTCCCCAAATCGTTCCCGCCGGCATGAAGAATGATAAGACTGGGCTGCCCGTAACGCTGCGCGTACGTTTCCAAGAGGCCGTCGAGCTGCGCCCATCGCAGACCCCGAATACCACACCACCTTACGCGTAAGTCCGTAACAGGAAAGCCCAGTTGTGCCTTTTCTTCGGTAACTGCGGCTAACCTATGGGCCCAGTACACGTAGGAATGGCCCACAATCCATAGTTGCTTCTGTTCCCCTGAAAGTAGAAAGCAACACCATTAAACCACTGCATTTGGCCGTACATAGGAACGAAAACGGTCTGAGTCCCACCTCCCGATGCGCTTTACTGCCGCGTCGGGCAACCCTAACCTAGCCGCTTCAGTGGCAGCTCCAATCCGAAAGGAGTGTGTCCCAAAGTCGGACTGCTTGAAACCGAGCAGATGCAGTGCGCTTTTTAAAACTCTTTTAAACTGATACACAGACAGTGCCGTTCCATCGGCGTGGACCAGCAGCGAACACCGTCCCACCGGTCGCTGCTTAAGGTACTCCACTACACATGCATATGGGCAACACTCTGTGCCAACCTGATGCAGAACCACTTCTCTTCCTTTACCCACTTGGTCGGTCTTTGACCTCCGCAACCACAATACCACCGTACCTTCCCTGAGGCAGGTATCCACCAATTGCAGACCCCCCGAACCGTGTCTACTGTTCGCGACTAACTCCCCTATCCTAAACGCTCCGAAGAACGCCAGGGAAAAAGCCGTTCGGAAAAGTAGAGATTCAAAGGGATCCCTGCAAACCACCACCAATTCCTGAGCCAACCTCAGCAACAGCGCAAATGTTATTGGCCGCCTACTATCTGGCCTTTGCGCACCGCTGAACATTCCGCGCACCACTTTGCGCACTAGAAACTCCTTAGTAAGGTCCCTCTGCCCAGCAAGCTTAAACATAAAAGCAAGCGCCGTGACCTGTCTCCCTACTACGGGTTTTGATTCGCCTTGCTCGGCGCACCGCAGCAGGTACCAAAGCAAGATCCCTACGCTCTTGTCCTCCGTCGTGGCACCACCTGCCAGTGCCACTAGGCTATCCCATTTAGCCCACACGCGTCTATAAGCGTTCCACGTCGCTGGGGCAACAGACTGTCTCACGAGTCTCGTTACCTGACAGCTCCAATCTCCCAGAGCTCCTCGGGGATGAGCTCCCCCAGGGCGTTCGCACGAGGAGCCAGCGCCCTGAAACGATCCTCCTGAAACCGAGAGAGGGCGTAAGCAATTCCGTTATTCACCTTTGTCACGTGTCTTGCTTGAAACCATATGTTCAAGCGAAGGCAACATAGCACAAGTAGCCTAAGCAATCTAATCACTGGTACGGATGCCGCCGTGATGTTGTTCACGGCTTCAACCAACCCCTTATTACCCGAATGGAAAATGACTCGCCTGTCCCTGAAACAAGGACCCCATAAGTGCACTGCTACCACCATAGGAAACAGCTCCAGGAATTTAGGGTTCAGCAGTAAACCCGCCTCTTCCCATTCCTCCGGCCATGCCGCAGCGAACCATCTCCCTTGGAGATACGCCCCACAACCGATCGGTCCAGAACCATCGGTGTGCAGGTCTAGCTCTGCGCTGGTGGTGCCCTCCTTTTGAAGGACCACCCGCCCGTTAAAGTCTGCAAGGAACATCGCCCATACCTCTGCATCGTCACGCATGGCCTTAGAGACTGTTAGGAAATGATGCGGCTTCGCAATCCCTACCGTAGCCAGAGACATCCGTCTACAGAATATCCGCCCCATGGGGATAATTCTGCACGCGAAATTCAACTTCCCCAATATTGATTGCAGCCGCCGCAGGGTCACCCTCCGTGCGCCCCGCAGCGCCGTAATCTCGGCTTGCATGTCCTCCACCTTCTCTAAGGGAAGACTGCACTCCATTTTGCAGGAGTCAATCCGAATCCCCAGAAAAGTCAATTGTTCCGTAGGGCCCTCCGTCTTGTCATGGGCCAATGGTACACCGAATTCTGTACAGATTTCGGTGAACACCTCCAGCATAAAACGGCAAGCGTCGTTTCTCGCTGGGCCAACAAAAAGAAAGTCATCCAGGTAATGGGTAACACTCTTGTACCCCGCCTTGATGCTCACAACCCATTGTAAAAATTTGCTGAAGGCCTCGAAGTAAGCACAGGATATCGAGCATCCCATGGGTAAACATAAGTCGACGAAGTAACTTCCGTCTACGAAGCACCCCAGCAACCGATGGCTTGTCGGGTGCACGGGGAGCAATCTGAATGCTGCCTCAATGTCCACTTTTGCCATAAGGGCCCCCTGGCCCTCCCTTCTCACCAGGTCGACCGCCCGGTCAAATGACTCGTAAAACACAGTAGCCTGGTCTTTTGATATGCCATCGTTTACCGAACGGCCTCTGGGGTAGGAGAGATGCTGGATCAATCTAAATTTACCCTTCTCCTTCTTGGGGACCACGCCAAGAGGAGACACAACTAAACCTTGGATGGGCGGGGCCGCAAATGGCCCGGCCATCCTCCCCAATTTTACCTCATTAAGAACCTTAGCTTTGGCTACCCCTGGGAAATCCCTAGCCGACTTCAGGTTTGGGACAAGAAAACCTTGAATGTCGACCCCACATGGAATCCGGAATCCTTCTCGGAATCCGTCCTCCAACAGGCGCGCCGCTTCGGCGGTGCCTGCCAATTTACCGTAGCGCTTTAGCCACGGCAGCATGGCGGGGAGGCGTATGGGCGTCTTGCCCCTTTGCAGGAGGTTCGCCCCTGCCTCCCTCTTTGGGTCTACCGCATCTAGACAGGGGGTGCTCACCTCCGCAGTTTGAGCATGCATGCTTAAACCTGCAGTTAGGCGCCCATCTGCAGACCCCCTCGTTGTACGAAAAACAGGTCTTAAGACCCGCTCCTGAGGCGTGGGTGGGGCCCTTAGCTCCACCGGCCCCGCTCCGAAAGGGCGTCGTGACTCTCATGGGTGTCATGATGTTTAGCCAATACGCCACCGCTTTGTCGCTCCACGCCATACTCGGCCTTGAGGCCAAGTATTGCCGGAACTCCTCATCGTACCGCCACCAGGCTGTACCCCCATAAACCTTGTGAGCATTCCGAATTTCGTCTATGTAGACGAACAATCCCGAACTCTGTTCAGGGTGCCGCTCACACAGTACGCAAGCCCAAATAGAAAATGCTTGCAGCCAGGTATCAAACGTCCTGGGTAGCCTAGCAAAGGATTTTCCCTCCCTGGGGCCCCTCTCAGCCAGGTCTGTTTGCCTAGACATAGGGAGAAGGGAAAACAACTCTATAAATTCCCTCCTCCAGATCTTTTCCTTTACATCCTGTGGAAGGTGTGCACCTAAATTATCCAACGAGCAGAGGACTATAGGCCTCATGGCTGCGTCGGTAACCCCCACAGTGCTATTCCCAACTGCTGCTATTGCGCTGCCTACCGGCTCGGGCGCACGCAAGCTAGCTAGCGCCTCGCTCGCGCTCGCTGGCGCCACTACCGCTGCTGGCTGGGACCATGCACCCTTTGCTAGTCCCCCTATCCACGCTCCCATTTCGCGCTCGCTAACTGCAATGTTATGCGCAGCTAATAGAGTCCTTAATGACCCAATAAAACCACCCTTGTCTGCTGCGCAGCTCAATTCTGAGCGCTCACCTGCTTCTGGAAGCTTTGGAGTAGATACGGCCAACGGAGTATCCCCGCGTCTCTCCTGACGCTCCGGGGACTCTGACCGTCTGGCCCTCCGCGGGCTTCGCCTCTCAGATCCAGTGCAAGCACAGCTGCACCGACAAGATCTTCTGCTTCTAGACCTGGATCTCCTTCTGGATCTGTGGGTACAAGAAGAACAGTCACTAGCTCTCCGCGACCTGCATGCCCGCGCCCATACCGCCCTTTCCTCGTCTGAGGAAGGGTCCTGGTCACCTAAGCTTGCGCGGCTGGAGTAGGCTAGCACTGCCTCCGCCGCCCCCTGTAGGGGGCCCCCTGAGACTTCCTCGGGCGTTGGAATATCCAGCTGTTGGTCAATCTTAGACCCTTTGCGCTGTGGCCTAAACGTATCGCCCTCAGTCTCTACTCTGCTACGCCTTAGCGGTGTGTGCGTAAATAGCAGCGGACTGTACCTGCTCGTAGCCTTCTTAGCTCGAGTGGGGCGTCCTAGCCTCGCCACTGCCGCTGTCACAGGCATGTCATCAATCATGACCATGCTGTCTTGGCTGTTCATCTCTCTGATGACCCCATCTCTTCTCTCTCTCGTTGTCGCCATGCTCCTCTCGCTGCCAGTTGGGCGTCCCTGTAAAGTACCAGAAGCACTGTTAATGAGGGAAACCCCAGGGACCGTCTGCTTGGCACCGTGAGGGCCTGTAGGAGCCTTTTTAGGACTCCCGGCTTTTCTCTTACCCCCTGCACCCCCCTTACGGGGTGTTAGAGGGGTGTTTCGCGACCTTTGTCGCGGCCTAGGACCTTTAGGCAAGTTGGCAGGTGGTGGCCGGATTGCTAGGCCCTCACCCCCACCGCCCGTGATCCTGGCGCTCGCCTGCCTGGGGGGTATGGGGTCCCGGCCGCCCTGACCTGTAACCCCCCCATCTCTGGTGTCTCTGCTACCTGATGGACGTGGGTCTGGCAGCCCTACAGTGGTGGGATGGGAAAAAATTTCCCTGGAGGCATCAGAATTGGCTAGGACACCAGCCACCGCAGGCTGTTCCTGTACAATGTGCTGAGCTCCAAGCGCAGAAGGTATGGGAGGTCCCAGCCTGTCCTGCACCCACCTGACCCCTTGGCTTAAGGCACGGGTCCTAACCTCAGCCAGTAAGGCCTCTAAGCCTTCTGGATCCATAGTAAATGCTAACAGGGGAACAAACAGGGGAAACAACAAGCAGAATACAGGCACACACAGACACAGGAACACACACAGACACAGCACACCACAGGGAGACAGGGACACACACACACACAAAAACGGAGGAGGAAAAGAAACACAAAAACGGACAGAGATAGCCTCAACAGTGATATCCCCTTATATGCTGGTAAGCTGGGGTGAAATCTCAGTAATTAAACCTTCCTACTGTATTTTTTAGCTGCAGGACCTCAGACCTCCGTCCATCCAGTCGGGAGACCGTGCTGCTGTGTTCAATGGCGCGAAACGGGTTTCCGACACGCCCCCCGACGCTCCTGATTGGCTGATAGCCTCACAGGCTCCGCTGGGTCACGTGACGCTACAGGCTGACCCAGGGAGCCTGTGCAGCCTCCGCGTCGTTCAATACTTATAATATAAAGAATGAGGCAAGTTTTCAAAGTTTCACAGTTACAAAACTTTTGTTTTTGATAAATAAAAATGTAATAGCTTTAACTTAATTTTTTTGGGCTCGTGTTAGCATGAGGCTTTGGGCCTCATTAAATTCCAAGCCTGCAGTTGCCTTCATACAGGCTTAAAAATTGCAACAGTTACAGAGCGATTTAATTAAACAAGTACATGCCACATCCGTAAACCTTGTAACCGTACGTAGCATTTCATGATTAATTAAGCAAGCCTGTAAGTAACGATTTAGAAATAACCTGCCTTTTAATGAAACCATCATTATGACTTCAGTAAAACATGACATTTAAATATCAATCAATTAGTGTTTAGACGTCCGATATGCAATCGGGCTTGCAATCCAGCGATTTAAAAATCAATAAAAATAAATGAAGAAACTGTTATAGTCCACGAAGGTGGCCTGATATGTATTAACTTCTTGATTCCCGAGATTAATATAACACGGAAATGTAATGTAAAAAACATAATATTTTTTTGCAAGCTTGAGACTCTTGTGCATTTAATTCTAATGCCTTTCATTGCTTTCCCTGTATTTTAAAGTCCAGTATTGTGTTTTTATTGGCGTAGAATTTTTTGCTACGTTTGCCATTTACGGGTTTAAAGGTAATGCGAGTTCGGTGAATTATAGCAATTTAATATCGATTTTAGCTATTGTAACATTTGCAGGCTTGAAAGATCAAAGTTTTTTGAGAGATTTTGACAACCGCAGGAAATTTCAGCTTGTAACCTGCAAATCGATTGCGGTTGCTAGAGGCCGATTAAATATCAGTAACTTTTGCAGGCTAAATTACGGGCTTCAGTAATTGTGATTTTGACAGTTTAATAGGACCCTTTGTAAGAGATATTTAAAGGATTCTAGACTAAGTAATAAACACAATTCATTAAAAAGCAAAGTAAGAATTTGCTTCTTATTTTGAGGAAAAACTGAGCAGTTGGTTATGTTCATATTTGCATTTTAATTGAAACCTTACTAAAACAAACTGAAATACTCATCAAATCTATTTTTAACACAACAATATTTGTGCAATCCATAATTCAATAATCTTAACATGATACGTTCACTAGAAAAAGGTACATTCCTTCCTCCCAACAACCAGACATGTCTACCCATTTGGACGCACATCAGAACTTGTTTTTCGGAGGCTACTCTACTTTTATTAAATACAATAATTCACAATAATAACAGACTAACTTGAAAATCATAAAAATGGTAACATGGTCACCCAATTTCCTGCTGGTTGCGAGCTAAACAGCCATGTCCACTGAGCGGTGCTACCCACTACAATCCAACCCCTAACTTATTATTATTATCATTGTTTATTTGTAACATGCCAACATATTCGGTAGAGCTATACATGAGTTAGGTTCCTGCAAAGACAAATTCAATATTAACATACTGCAAAGAATAGAGGGCCCCCAAAGCACCATGCAAGATTAAAAACTCACAAAATTACAATGTAAATGTTTTGTGTGTGGTACAGGAGGGAGAGAAGTGTTGTGCATGTTAGGGTGGAAGGTTATAGGGTTCTTTAAACAGATGTGATTTTAGTAAGGTTTTAAGGCTAGTTTTGAGTCTGGTGGAGTGAGGCAAAGAGTTCCAAAAAATAGTGATAGCATGAGAAAAGTCCTGGAAGCGGGAACGAGAGGAAGTGACAAGAGTGGTAGAAAGAAGAAGGTTGTTAGCAGTACGAAGAGGGCAGGTGGAGGAGTATTTGGAGATGAGAGCAGAGATACGGAGTGGACTGTTCTTGAGGGCTTTATATGTTAGGGTCATGATTCTAAATTGTATTCTGGAGGCTATGGGAAGCCAGTGGAGTGATTGTCAGAGAGGTGCTGCCAACACTGAACATTGTGTACTGTAGATGAGTCTAGCATGGATTGAACTGAGTATAGACGGGTGGTGGGTAGGCCAACAAGAAGCAAGTTGCAGTAGTCAAAATGAGAAATGATGAGAGAGTTTATTAGAATCTTAGTTGTGTCTTGTGTAAGGTAGTGACATATTTTGGAAATGTTTTTTAAATGTGGAAGGCAAGATTTTGTTAGTGACTGTATGTGAGGGATGAAAGAGATGGCAGGGTCCAATAGAACCCCAAGGCAACAGGCTTGGGAGGTGGGAGTGATGCTGGTATTGTTGACAGTGAGAAAAATGTGAGGGATTGAAGCTGTAGTAGAGTGTGGGAAAATTAGGAGTTTGGTCTTAGACATGTTGAGTTTCAGATGGTGGGACATCCAAGAGGATATACTAGAGAGGAGACATGTGTTAGAAAGAGAGGGGGATATATCTGGTGCTGAGAGGTAGATTTGAGTGTCATATGCATAAAGATGATAATGAAACCCAAAGAAGTTTATTAGGGTACCAAGTGAGGATGTATAGACAGAGAAGAGGAGGGGGCCTAGGACTGAACCTTGGGGTATGGCAACAGACAGATGTAGAGAAGAAGAAGAGGTGTCAGAGAAGGAGATACGAAATGTTCAATCTTGTAGGTATGATGAGAACTAAGAGAGAGCAGTGTCTCGAATGACGAGGGAGCAGATGATATGGAGTAGAAGCGGATGGTCAACTGTGTCAAAGGCAGCAGAGAGATCCAGAAGAAGTAGAATAGAAAAGTGACCTTTTGACTTGGCGGTGACTTTTGTGAGAGCTGTCTCAGTGGAATGTTGGTGCCGGAAGCCGGATTGGAAGGTGTGAAGAAGGGAGTTAGAGGAAATAAAGCTTGTAAGGCGGTTGTAGATGAGCTGCTCCAGTAGTTTGGAAGCCAGGGGAAGTAAAGAAATAGGGTGATGGTTAGATGCAAAATCAGAGTCAGATGAGTGTTTCTTAAGAATGGGTGTAATTATGGCATGTTTTAGAGAAGATAGAAACATGCATGGTTTATCTGAACGCGGCACTGTAGCCGTAACTGAACCAGGACCTTGACATGCTGTTTCCACCACCAACCACCAGCAAAATGCAAAATGACAAAATGAAAATGTACTGCAGGAGATCTACTGTACTCTATTTGAACTCATTAAACTATAGGGACTGTGGGGACTGTCCTGCAACAGGTCTGGGCTAATCTGCTAATAGTGAGTGCCGCCCCCAGCTAATAAAACCTCTAGGCACCCACAGACCACCCTAGTTCTTCCCACTACAGGGACAAGTCATGCCCCCTATATCTCCAGTTTGTCCACTATGGATCGCTTTCTTGGTTTAGTACAGGAGTTATAGCATGAACTAGAAAATGCAAATGAGATGATTTTTTTAATATATGATATTGTTGACCTACACACTTCAAAAGAAGTAGCCATTGAAAGCTTTAGCTCATTTTTAATAATAAATACTTTTCTTACTTATTCCTTTGTTTTCTAGACTAGAGACTGTTAACAGAATTTACAAAACCTTGCTGTACAGTGCAATAATAGCCACTAGAAATAAAATTATATGAAGTAATCCTCAAAGCACTAGGGGAGATAATTGGTAAGAGTGCATTAAAATACGTCATACCAGCTGGATCATTTTTTAATAAGGTGCAATTGAGTTGATTATCTCTCAATTATCCTTGGCAATGACAGCTAATTTTTTTTCACCTTGTGCTATTTTAAATGTTTTCCTGAATAACTCCATTAATAATTTTACACTTCTAATTTTTTATAATTTTACACTAATAATTTTAACAATAAAAATGTGCAGTTAATGCTAAACTTTATAGCCCTCATTCAATTGCAATTTGGCCAATTGAATAGGGCTCTAAATAAGCACATAGCATATTTTTTTAAAGAAGTTTTTAGTTAGTGAAAACCTTGCTTTTGGATAGATGCTTATTAACTAAAAACTTCTTTAAAAAATATATGTTATGTGCTTATTTAGAGCCCTATTCAATTGGCCAAATTGTAATTGAATGAGGGCCCATGTATTTGCAGTTTCTCAATATAGTAAAAAACTGTGATTATGCTATATTTTTCAATGTTTTGCTACTTCTAAATAAAAGAAGAAAAAAAATGTGCACCTACACAAAATAATTTCAGTTGACAAATAACAGTAAATAAATACTGGAATATTAAAAAGTAGTATTTTTAGATGGTAATAATATCAGAAAACTGATAGTTTGAATTTGATATTACAAAGCATATAAAGGTACATATTCATAAAACTTGAGATCAACAATAAAGCTCAGCATGCAACATGTCACATAAGTACATTGTTTTAATATTGTGTCTTATAAATGTAGAAATGCTTTGTACACTTTAGGAATAAATTAAATTAATTAATACAAATCTTCAAAATAAAATAAAAAGCATGGGAAAATAAAATAAAAATAGCAGAAAAATACATAAATTGTTTGCAATTAAATGTCAACCTTCCAAAAAAATAACATATCTAAGGATATCATCCTTTAAAACCACCAATATATTAACAAGGAAAAAATAATCTTTAAGTATGTCTAATAAATTAAACACATATATACACGTGTACAAAAAAGCTAACAATCTACTGAGTACTATGTGATTTATACAATTTTTTTGCTGTAAAATATTTGTCATAGATAAAGCACTAGTATAAATTGGGAAAAGCTTGTTTGTGTAGTTTGTAGCAAATTAACAACTTTATCTGTTGTGTAAACTGTGGGCATAAATATTTTTTTTTATCTTTTTGCCATTTTTATGTCTTTCTTCCTGCTTGATTAGAGAGCGATTTGGCTTGTTCCTCTAATTTTAATATTTATTAAAGAGTGGAAGGAGGGGGATTTAATGATTAATTGATGGATTTAGATAGGATGTAACACATGATACTTTTTGCTTTTCTCCCATAGGCTCTTTAGCAGCATCTTGCTTGCCATGCTCCCTAACCACCCCCTTGTGCCTTGAAAATGCATGTATAACTCTCATGGCAGCTTCCATTAAATAGCAGAATTTGTATGACCATTATTTACATAGCTGCTAATGTTGTTAGTTTGTTAAACGTCTGCTAATCTACAGTGATAGTTAAAAGACTTGATACTCATATCAAGTCTTTTCAAAATTCATTTATTGCACATAATATGGGCTTTCAGATGAATTGCACATATTTAAAAATAATAGTTGGCAATTGTCAAAACACATAGGAAAAAAATGTAAAATAAAGTAGCACTATATGATACAAAAATAAAATCCTAGTACTGGCTGCTTCTGGAATTAAGTTACAATCCAATGGAATTCATTATCTCTGCTCTATATAAACATGAGTTTCTTGAAGTGCTTAAAAAATTGAAAATAGTGATTTCAAAACTCTTCATACAAAAGAAAATTCTATTGTGTTATTTTGTTCAATCACAATTATTAAAAAAAAAAACATTTTTGATTGCATATCTTTCATATCAACTAATGCAGAAAGACACTAAAGAAGCATGATTTATGTGGCAAATTTATGTTTTAGTAAACAATTCCTGAAGAATAAAATCAGAAAAAATGTGTACCTACGCAAAATAATTTAAACTGGCAACAGTGATTAAATGCTGGAATCTTAAATAATAATATTTTTAAATGATAATATCTTAAAACCAATACAGATAGTTTTACAGCCAATATTACAATTAATATTACAAAGCATCTAAATATACAAATGTTTGGGCTTTATTAAGAACAGGAATGATTGTGATAATCTGCCTTTGGAAAAATAAAAACTGTTTATAGGTACTCCTTATTCCCATGTATTTGAGCCAATTTCACAAATAGTTGAATAGTAATTGAATTTGGCAAAATAACTTACTCAATATGCCTTTCCATCAGTTAGGTTAACACTCCAAACATCTATTACATATTATATTGCTGGTCAAAACAATTTATCATATATTTGTATTAGCAACATTTAAATGTATGTATGGAGAATACTATTTTCACCTAATACTTGGTAGGTGCATTTGATAACAGAAACAGAAAATATATCAAAAATTGTAACACAACTGACAAATCACACAACATAAGGACTTGTGTATCGACACAGTTAAGGATAAAATTGCAAAAAAAAGAATAATGGAATTTTTAAAAATTAAGCCACAATGAATCCTGGGTTGAAAACATATGCAATACAATTAGGCAGTAGAAAGAAAAATCACTTTTATGCAACTAATTGATATAGAGGGGTGGGAGAATCAAAGAACAGAGAGATGCTCTTCACTCTTTCTCATAACTGATTCATGCTAGTCACACAGCAGCAAGGTACTGAATTAATAGGAAAAAAATGTAAAAAAAAAAGGCATGCAAGGTATGTGATGACGTTAATCTGAGTTAATGAATCCTTTATCGCGCATTTTCTGAGTCACCAGGCTCAGCAGTAAAATGAGAATTAGTTCACGAATAAAAAAAAAATCACTGTAATGAACAGAACAAGTTCTAAAGAAGAAGGCAGCATGAGGTCTACGTCAGAACAGTAGCCATCATAGTCAGTGCTGTCAAGTTGTTTGTGCATTATCCTCTTTTCCCCTCTTTTTTTTCTCTCTCAAGAGAATATGAAATGTTATATCTACCACTCCTTAGCTGTTCAGAGGTTCGGTGGAAAAAGTACGTCAGAGAACTGGAACAGATTCATCAGAGCCCTACCTCTGCTCAGCTTTTGGCCATGGTTATGTGTAGCAGACAATGTTTTTATTGGCACAGTTAATTTCCAGGCCTGGAAGGCAGAAATGAACGATTGCTTTGACTATCTAACTGTCGTTATAGAAAGATTAGAAAAAAAAAGGCAAATCCATATTCTATTGAGAGGATATGATTTCTTATATTCAAAATGAGACAATTGTCTTCTTGTTAACACAGTCACATTGTTTTATTTATTTATGTTACTGAAATATAAATTCAAATATTTACTTTAGGCATTAAGGAAACTGTATTATGTGCTGTAAAAATGTTTTAGGGCAATCTTACTAGATGCTCACACTAAAAACATAACGCTACATCTATTTAGGCAAGAGCTTTCTCTATGTTGAGGAAATCTATCTAATTCTTTTATTTTTATTTTTAACTAGCGACTTGCCCGTCAAAAATGACGGGGCAATAACATTTGAAGCCATGGGAATGCTCTTTGATACACAATGTAAACCTTTTTGTACTATGAGTACCTTTGGCGCTCATTGCGAGCCTCTCGTCTCGTCTATTTTTGCTCCTCTGAGCACCTTTGTCACTCATTATAACGAGAGATATATATTTATCTATATTTACTTAATCAATAATGAATTAGTTAGTTCATGAATAAATTAATATACTTTACCTATTTGTAATTACCATATCCAGCAATCAATAGCCTGAAGAGCTAACAATCTGTTTATATTTTCCAGCAGCATACAATGTGCAGTGAGTGTTGGTGCTCTGATGATAAAGTGTAATGAATGTCCCAATTCTAGATTGCTTGATTCCGAGCCGGATCAGCATATATTACTTGTTGGCTCTCATTAATTTGTAGCCTTCCTTACTGACGTCATAATGACAGTCTCTTTTATAATTGGCTGTGCCTAAGAAGTAAATTAAAGGCTTTCTTAAATATTGACAGATCATATGATCACGCTCCCTGAAATTCTACTTTAAAAGGCAGGGTTTACGAGTTTAGGCTTAAGGAGGTAAATTGCTGTCTTGAGTCAATAGAATATATCTAAACATTTAGAAGAAAACACCCACAGCTAAAATACCATCTGCAGCCTATTGTTTGGGTTATTGCTAGCATGAATCCTCTTTTCTCTTATACCCCAAATAGCGCTATGGAAAGAGCTAGCGCTTTATACATAAAAAGTAATAATAACCGAAATTGGCTCAATTTTGAGAACACTTTCAACAGATTTTTCTGCATTATGCTTAACTTTCTAAACAGGCTCTCATTTTATTACATAACATGAATATGTGATTTTGAGAAACCGTTCAGTGGTCCTTTAAGGAAAGACAACAGTGTGTTTTTACTTTAAGTAACAATCCATGCCAAACAATGTCACAAACGGCATCAATCTTCCTGAGTTGATTTCACCTTTGATATACTAAGGGAAACGTTTAGATCTGAGAGCTTGACAGAAGGATCCCAGCTGAAATAATTATACCTGTTGTGAGAGTAAAATATCACGAGTGCAGCAGTCAGGAATACCTGCTGTGGAGTTAGCTGACTGGACGAGGACATTTATAAAGCATTATATTATTTACTCTCTCTCCTCAAAGTAAAAGGTCAGTCTGTATTTAGTAACAACTGGAAATAATAATCTAATTGTTGGGCAATTTGATTATGCCTTAATTCTACAAAATATGTTATATATTAAGAAATCTTAGTTTTTCCGACAAAAATTGTTTACTAAAGTATCTTCATTCCACAATTTCAAAAATACTGTGGAGAAACTATGGATACCTAAGGGGCTTTTGAATGACTTGTATTTGCTAAACTAATTTAACAATGTACAAAAACAAGAGGGAAGGGAGAGAGAGGGCGCACAAACTCCTCGTGCAGATCGATAGAAAAACTGCTGGGATTTTTAGTTTCAACTGTTTGTGACTCTCACCAGGAGAGACCTCAAATGTTATAAGGTATAGAGATCGCATTAAATATAATCTCCACTTGAAATGTCAATCTTCTTCATGTCCGGCAAATAGATCCCAGTCTCCTTATTGCAAGTGTACATTAATTAAAGTGTATACACTATACATAAAAAATGGAGTATAACGTAATGTGGTAAAGTATATCTATAAATTATTAATGGGATGGGTACAATCAATAGCCTAGAGGATCTGACAATGTCAGTGCTGTGTATATGGTGTATTACACAGTAACTCCACTTGAGGCTTTATATGGTAAAAAATATATATATATATAATTTACTATGTCCTGATATCAATTAATAATGATATCTGTGAAACAAAGGATAAATATAAATAATACAATGATGATATAAAAAGGATAACTGTAAGTACTAAAACGCGTTTCGCTGTTCCTGATGCAGCTTCTTCAGTTAGAAATATCCTTGATTGCTCAAAATGACTGCTCAGTCCGTTGTCTATAGGACTAAAACAGCATGTCATTTGCCGGAGGTGAAGAAGATTGACATTTCACGTGGAGATTATATTGAATGCAATCTCTATACCTCATAACATTTGAGGTCTCTCCCGGTCAGAGTCACAAACAGTTGAAAGTAAAAACCACAGCAGTTTTCCTATTGATCTGCACTAGGAGTTTGTGCGCCCTCTCTCTTCCTTCCCTCTTGTTTTTATACATATTCTAGACACCTACGTGAACAATGTGTCAAATGAGGAAGCAGCACAGCCCCTGCAGGTAACACACATTTTGACAATCAATTGAACTGTTCTTGCAAGAGTTCAGAACCTTCAAGTGAGCCAGTACTACATCAGGCCACAACATCCATTCTTCAGCGCTAACTATACCCACTGGGACCAACCAGCCCCAGTATCTAACATAATTTAACAATGTATTTTACATATATCCGGAACATTCTAAAGCAAAATAGAGAGAAAGAAATGTTTAATCTGTTGTTTGTTTATGTCATTTTTCCTACTTTGACTATTATGCGGCTCATACAGTTTTACAGCTAATGAAGAATTAAATAAAAAAGTAAACAATCCCATGTAGAGCCCCCCTTTCGCTCTCTCTCTGTGCTGTCTCTCTCTCTGTGAGCCATTTGTCTCTCTCTGCGCTGTCTCCCTCTCTCTGTGCGCCCTCTCTCATTCTGTGCTGCCTTTCTTTGTGTGTACGCTCTCTTTCTCTGTGCTGTGCTCTGTCTCTCACCCCCTCCTGTCTCTCTCCTTCTCCTCTCTCTCTCTCTCCCTTTCTCTCTCTCTCCCTCCCTCTTTCATCCTCCATCTCCCTCTCTCTGCCTCCTCTCTGTCTCCCCCTCCCTCCCCCTCTCCCCAATCTTTAACTCGACCATCCCCTTTTCTCTCCCCCTCCCCCCTTCTCTCTCTCTCTCCCCCGACTCTCCCTCTACCTCTGTTGAGCAACTACAATTCCCCATGGCTTAGGGCAATCAGCTTGTCAGAACTGATCATTCTTATAGCGTCTTGAAGAATGCCCAGTTTTAATATTGCAACATATGGGATATCATGGGAAGTGTGGTTATTTCCACCATCTTAGCGTGGTTCTACCGAGAAGGTAGTGAGGGACTTCTGCCTGGTGAGGAGGGCAACAGATAATTTTCTGTGTGCACTAAACTATTTTCCACACTCTCACCACTTTCCCATTCCTACTCATGTGTGCCTTTGGAATGTTTCGTATGCATGAAATCTTAACAAACCCATTCAATCTGAGTATATTGTATATTCATCAAATTGCTTTAATAATGTATTATTAGTTACTCCACTTTCCATACTATTCTATGAAACTAATCAATCAAATTGTACAAAATTCAAGCTACCTGGTTATTTGGACTTAATGCAGCAGAAAACTGGTATTGTGAATTGAAGTCTGCTGTATACTAAACATTATCAGAGCCTTCATGTATGTGTAAGAATCACAAGGATCTACTTAGAGCGTCTGAAGATTAATTTCAACCTGGACTAAAAGTTAAATCAAGTCCACACGTTGACTAACCTTCCTTAAAGTTACCACAAATTTGCAAATAATTTCATGAAATTGTATAACATGCATATGTACTTTCATGCTTAAAGTGACAAGTGCTTAAAGTGACAAGTATTTGTTATCAATTTTGGATTTCAGGGAAGTTCAACAAGGCTCTTGCAGTCAGATAGGGATTATCAAGGATTGGCACATGGTCATCACACCACCTTAAGTAAAAAGTGCTTTAAAAATTGTTTGCCACTTCATTTTGGAATAGTATATTTGAAAAACATATTTATTAAGCAGTGTAGGTCATCTTTCCACTGACGTATATGTTATTCAACAGGATCAATAATACAGAGACCCTGTGTGCATGTCCTACTTCTCCTCTCAGTGATGGGTAGCTGCTATTCTGTATCTAATCTCTCCATATAACCTCAGATTTTCCTATAAGCACACATGTACATAGTGGTGATTTCCTCCTGACTCCAACTACCCAACACATACGCATGATCCACCTACAGTGCCATATTTTTTACATAGTTACATAGTATTTAAGGTTGAAAAAAGACTTTCAGTCCATCAAGTTCAACCTTTTAAGATCTCTGATCTGCAATATGGGGATTAATTATTAAGCAATTATTTATTTATTTATTTTTTTAATTTTATTTTTAATAATTAATTCATCCAGAGGAAGGCAAACAGAAAAAAAAAACAAGCAAGACTTAGGCAATTGTGTCAAAGGATAAAAAATAAAAAAAATCCTTCCTGACCCCAGATACTGGTGATCGGATTTCTCGCTGGATCAATACTGTCTCTTTAATTATCCATGATAACCCTGAATTCCCTTTTTAATTAGAAATAAATCCAGTCCCCTTTTAAAGTTATCTATAGAATCCACTGTCACCACCTCCTCTGGTAGAGAATTCCACCGATTAACCACCCTTACAATGAAGAACCCTTTTCTTTCTTTAAGGTAGAATCTTTTTACTTCTAACCTCAAGGGATGTCCTCTTGTTCATTGAAAACCTCTTGGCACAAAAAGCTCCCTTGACAAATCTTTATACTGACCTTGGATGTATTTATATAAGGTAATCATATCTCCTTTTAGACGCCTTTTTTCTAGAGAAAATAAGTTTAATTTGGTTAGTCTTTCTTCATAACTTAGCCCCTCCATTCCCCTTATTAGTTTTGTTGCCCTCCTCTGTACCTTTTCCAGCTCTAAAATGTCCTTTTTATGAAGTGGTGCCCATATTCAAAATGAGGGCGTACTAGAGATTTGTATAGTGGCAGAATTATATTTGCTTCCTTGGCTTCTATACCCTTCTTAATACATGCTACTATTTTATTTGCCTTTGCAGCTGCTGCTTGGCTTTGAGCACTGTTACCTAGGTGGTTGTCCACAAGAACTCCCAATCCCTTTCAATATCTGATACACCTAGATTTGCTCCATTAATATTATAAATTGCTAGGCTATTTTCCCTTACCAGATGCATAACTTTACATTTATTCGTATTAAATCTCATCTGCCATTTAGATGTCCATTCCTCAATTTTATGTAAATCCCTTTGGAGGGAGAGCACATCATTATCTGATTTAATTACTTTGCACAACTTCATGTCATCAGCAAAAATGGAGACACAACACTCCAATCCTACCTCTAAGTCATTAATAAATATGTTAAAAAGGAGAGGACCTAATATTGAACCCTGAGGAACCCCACTTACCACATTAGTCCAATCAGAGTATGTTCCATTTACAACAACCCTTTGCTTCCTGTCTTTTAGCCAGCTCTCAATCCATGAGCAGAAATGTACTCCAATTCCTGTATCTCTTAGTTTGCACAATAGTCTCCCATGTGGCACTGTATCAAAAGCCTTTGCAAAATCCAAAAAGACTACATCCACTGAGTTGCCTTGATCCAGGTTCCTACTAACCTCCTCATAGAAACTAATTAGATTTGTTTGACATGACCTATCCCTCATGAATCCATGTTGACTTCTACTTATAACCCCGTACAAATAGATATATTCTTGTATATTATCCTTTATTAAGTGAGAAGTGAGGCTCACTGGTCTATAATTCCCCAGATTTGCTCTTGCTCCCTTTTTAAATATAGGTATCACATCAGCTTTTCTCCAGTCATCTGGTAGAGACCCTGTGTTGAGTGAATCTTGAAAAATTAAATATAATGGTTTGGCTAATACAGAACCCAGTTCCCTCAGTACCCGTGGATGTATTCCATCAGGACCCAGGGCAGTCTCTGTACCTTCTTGTTTGTATAATTTAAATGCCTGTTTTTTACTCTGTATCTTGATCTTTAAATTATTGTTAAGCCACATTGGATGGGATTTACTCCTTTTACTTTATTCCCACCCGGTATGTGCCGATGTGTATGTATATTTAGTAAGGATTTAAATGTTGTCCATTTATGTTCAGTGTTTTTACCTATCAGTTCTCTGTCCCAGTCTTTACTTTGTATTGCTGCCCTTAGAAAAAATCTGCCCTTTTAAAATTAAGAGTTTTTGTTGGCCCCTTAAAATTTTGTTTTTTTAATTCAATCTCAAATGAGACTGTGTTGTGATCACTGTTTCCCAAAAGTTGCCCTATTCCAACATTTGATACTATATCAATATTATTTGTGATAACTAAATCCAAGATGGCGTGGGCCAGATAATGATCCCTGAGTGTACTCAAGAACCTGCTCCCTTTAAATGAACTGCTGGTCTCATTTATCCAGTTTATTTCAGGGTAATTAAAATCTCCTATTATTAGAACTTGCCCATGCTTAGCTGCATTTCCAATCTGTAACAATAATTGTATTTCCTCACTTTCAGCTATATTTGGGGGTTTATAGCATACTCCTACTAATATTCTTTTGTAATTTGCTGCTACGCTATTTAACTCTACCCACAAACATTCAACCTCCTTACCACTTTGCCTGTCACCCATTGATGTGCACTCAAAAAAAAGTAAATGTGCATAACTATTCACCTCCCTAAAGTCAATACTTTGTAGAGCCACCTTTTGCGGCAATCACAGCTCCAAGTCTCTTTGGATAAGTTTCTATGAGCTTGCCACATCTTACCACTGGGATTTTTGCCCATTCCTCCTTGCAAAACTGCTCCAGCTCCTTCAAGTTGGATGGTTTGCGCTTGTGAACAGCAATATTTAAGTCTGACCACAGATTTTCTATTGGATTGAGGTCTGGGCTTTGACTAGGCCATTCCAACACATTTACATGTTTCCCCTTAAACCACTCAAGTGCTGCTTTAGCAGTGTGTTTGGGGTCATTGTCCTGTTGGAAGGTAAACCTCTATCCTAGCCTCAAATCACGCACAGAGTGGTACAGGATTTGCTCAAGAATATCCCTGTATTTAGCACCATCTATCTTTCCCTCAACTCTGACCAGTTTCCCAGTCCCGGCTGCTGAAAAAAAAACCCACATCATCTTTGGGTGATGTGATGTGTTGGGTTTGAGCCATATATATAGTTTTCTTTGATGGCCGAAAAGTTCAATTTTAGTCTCATCAGACAAGTGCACCTTCCTCCATACATTTTAGGAGTCTCCCACATGCCTTTTTCGCAAACTTAAAATGTGCCATTTTGTTTTTTGCTGAAAATAATGGGTTTCTTCTGGCCACTCTGCCATAAAGCCCAACTCTATGGAGCGTACAGCTTATTGTCGTCCTATGTACAGATACTCCAGTCTCTGCTGTGGAACTCTGCAGCTCCTCCAGGGTTACCTTAGTTCTCTGTGCTGCCTCTCTGATTAATGCCCTCCTTGCCCGTTCCGTGAGTTTTGGTGGGCGGCCGTCTCTTGGCAGGTTTGCTGTTGTGCCATGTTCTTTCCTTTTGGTTATGATAGGTTTTATGGTGCTCCTGGGGATCATCAAAGATTTTGATATTGTTTTATAAC
The DNA here is from genome assembly GCA_027410445.1 of Discoglossus pictus. NCBI lineage: Eukaryota > Metazoa > Chordata > Amphibia > Anura > Alytidae > Discoglossus > Discoglossus pictus. The sequence goes on along the minus strand of CM050165.1, from coordinate 174,218,435 downwards.
TTAACCCTGACTTGTACTTCTCAACAACAGTGTCCCTTGCTTGTTTGGAGAGTTCCTTGGTCTTCATGGCTGTTTTTGGTTAGTGGTGCCTCTTGCTTAGGTGTTGCAATCTCTGGGGCCTTTCAAAAAAGGTGTGTATATGTAATGACAGATCCTGTGACACTTAGATTACACACAGGTGGACATCATTTCTGAAGGTTATTGGTTGCACCAGAGCTTTTTATGGGCTTCATAACAAAGGGGGTGAATACATACGCACATGCCAATTTTCTTTTTTCTATTTATAAAAAATAGTTTTATTTATATATTTTTCTCATTAAACTTCACCAACTTAGACTATTGTGTTCTGATCCATCACATAAAATTCAGATTAACAAAACATTGAACTTAAGGCTGTAATGTAACAAAATAGGTAAAAAGTCAAGGGGTGAATACTTTTGAAAGGCACTGTACCTTTTTTTCTTTTGGATTGGAACACCTATCTCTATGGAACATTATGAGGATATTAATTGTTTACACATCATTGAGAATTATGGTAACACTAGCTAATAGTGCATAATAAATCAAGAATAGAAATGTCCCTCTTTGTCCATGTGAAATGTTGGGAGGTATGCTTATATTCCCCTTACCACATCCAAAACGAAAATCTTTCAAATTATAAATAACACATTCAAACCATGGATATTTATATTCAGTAAAGGTGCAAATTTGTCTATTTATCTGAAAACCTTTTTCAGAGCCCTTTAACATATTTACTCTACGGTGTTCCTCTACTATGCTTCATATTTCTTATTATAATACAAAGCTTTCAAATATTTTACTCTGGAAGTGGGAATGTGTT
>CM050165.1:169197146-169232494 GCA_027410445.1 Discoglossus pictus | reverse complement strand
ACCGCCCCTCACTCTCTCTCACCCGCCCCCTCACTCTCACTCTCTCTCTCTCTCACCCGCCCCTCACTCTCTCTCTCTCTCACCCGCCCTCACTCTCTCTCTCTCTCTCCCGCCCCTCACTCTCTCTCTCTCTCACCCGCCCCCTCACTCTCTCTCTCACCCGCCCCTCACTCTCTCTCTCTCTCACCCGCCCCTCACTCTCTCTCTCTCTCACCCGCCCCTCACTCTCTCTCTCTCTCACCCGCCCCTCACTCTCTCTCTCTCTCTCTCACACCGACTCACTCTCTCTCTCTCTCTCTCACCCGCCCCTCACTCTCTCTCTCTCTCTCTCACCCCGCTCACTGTCTCTCTCTCACCCGCCCCCTCACTCTCTCTCTCTCTCTCTCTCACCCGCCCCTCACTCTCTCTCTCTCTCTCTCTCTCTCACCCGCCCCTCACTCTCTCTCTCTCACCCCCTCCCTCCCTCTCTCTCTCTCTCTCACCCGCCCCTCCCTCTCTCTCTCCTCTCTCTCACCCGCCCCTCTCTCTCTCTCACCCGCCCCTCACTCTCTCTCTCTCTCTCTCACCCGCCCCTCTTTCTCTCTCTCACCCGCCCCTCTCTCTCTCTCTCTCACCCGCCCCTCTCTCTCTCTCTCTCACCCGCCCCTCTCTCTCTCTCTCACCCGCCCCTCTCTCTCTCTCTCTCACCCGCCCCTCTCTCTCTCTCTCACCCGCCCCTCTCTCTCTCTCTCACCCGCCCCCTCTCTCTCTCTCTCACCCGCCCCTCACTCTCTCTCTCACCCGCCCCTCACTCTCTCTCTCTCTCTCACCCGCCCCTCACTCTCTCTCTCTCTCTCACCCGCCCCTCACTCTCTCTCTCACCCGCCCCTCACTCTCTCTCTCTCTCTCTCACCCGCCCCTCACTCTCTCTCTCTCTCTCTCACCCGCCCCTCACTCTCTCTCTCTCTCTCTCACCCGCCCCTCACTCTCTCTCTCTCTCACCCGCCCCTCACTCTCTCGCTCTCTCACCCGCCCCTCACTCTCTCTCACCCGCCCCTCTCTCTCTCTCTCTCTCACCCGCCCCTCACTCTCTCTCTCTCTCTCACCCGCCCCTCACTCTCTCTCTCTCTCACCCGCCCCTCACTCTCTCTCACCCGCCCCTCACTCTCTCTCACCAGCCCCTCACCCGCCCCTCACTCTCTCTCACCCGCCCCTCACTCTCTCTCACCCGCCCCTCACTCTCTCTCACCCGCCCCTCACTCTCTCTCACCCCCGCACTCTCTCTCACCCCCTCACTCTCTCTCACCCCCTCACTCTCTCTCACCCCCGCACTCTCTCTCACCCCCGCACTCTCTCTCACCCCCGCACTCTCTCTCACCCCCTCACTCTCTCTCACCCGCCCCTCACTCTCTCTCACCCGCCCCCCCTCTCTCTCTCTCTCTCTCACCCGCCCCTCACTCTCTCTCACCCGCCCCCCTCTCTCTCTCACCCGCCCCCCTCTCTCTCTCACCCGCCCCCCTCTCTCTCTCACACCCGCCCCCCTCTCTCTCTCACCCGCCCCCCCTCTCTCTCTCTCACCCCGCCCCCCCTCTCTCTCTCTCACCCGCCCCTCCCTCTCTCTCTCTCTCTCACCCGCCCCCCTCTCTCTCTCTCACCCGCCCCCCCTCTCTCTCTCACCCGCCCCCCTCTCTCTCTCACCGGCCTCCCTCTCTCTGTCGCCCCCCTCACTCTCTCTCACCCCGCCCCTCACTCTCTCTCTCTCTCACCCGCCCCCCTCTCTCTCTCTCTCCTCTCTCTCACCCGCCCCTCCCTCTCTCTCTCTCTCTCACCCGCCCCTCCCTCTCTCTCTCTCTCTCTCACCCGCCCCTCTCTCGCTCTCACCCGCCCCTCCCTCTCTCTCTCTCTCTCACCCGCCCCTCACTCTCTCTCTCTCTCTCTCTCTCACCCGCTCCCTCTCTCTCTCTCTCTCTCTCTCTCACCCGCCCCTCACTCACTCTCTCTCTCTCACCCGCCCCCTCACTCACTCTCTCTCTCTCACCCGCCCCTCACTCTCTCTCTCTCACCCGCCCCTCACTCTCTCTCTCTCACCCGCCCCTCACTCTCTCTCTCTCACCCGCCCCTCACTCTCTCTCTCTCACCCGCCCCTCACTCTCTCTCTCTCACCCGCCCCCTCACTCTCTCTCTCTCACCCGCCCCTCACTCTCTCTCTCTCACCCCGCCCCTCACTCTCTCTCTCTTACCCGCCCCTCACTCTCTCTCTCTCACCCGCCCCTCACTCTCTCTCTCTCACCCGCCCCTCACTCTCTCTCACCCGCCCCTCAATCTCTCTCACCCGCCCCTCAATCTCTCTCACCCGCCCCCTCACTCTCTCTCACCCACCCCTTTCTCTCTTATTAATAAAAATAAAAAGTTTTATGAAATGTGCTGCATGTATCATGGATGTTTTTTGCCTAAGGATTGCAGAAATGTAAAAATCCAGCAAACTTTGATATGCATGTAATGAATTACAAACAATATTTATGTTAAAGTCATACTGCCTTAGCTTAGCTTAAGGAATTAAAGAGATAATTGTACTAGTCTGTATGTAAGAGACTAATGGTACAGCTCGTATTTAAACACATTTCTTCTGTTTGTGACATTTACTGTTTGAGGCTATCAGTGAAATATATTTTATCCAATTGCCCCCAGCTTTCTCTGATAAATAAGGAATACAGCTTGTAAAAATCAGCTAAAGAGATGATGATTTTGAGAAAGGCACATGTTGTAGATGCTCATAACATAGTAGGTTGACTTTAGATATATGTAATGCAGAGCCCACTTAACATCCAAAAATATATTATATAATAACCGATCACATATAATAGTTGTTAAACTACGGGTTTGTCGGTAACTCAATGTTAAAAAATGCTGTGCGAGGCCCGCAGTTATGGCCTGCATTTGGGGGCCTGCAATGAGCCATGATAATTGAGTCTGACAAAAGTCTTTCAGTCCATCAAGTTCAACTTTTTAAGATCTTCTCTGATCTGCTATATGCGGATTAGTTACAAATTAATTAGTTGTTAATTATTAATCAGCAATTAATTTTTTTTTATTAATTAATTGATCCAGAGGAAGGCAAACAGAAAAAAAATCAAGTGAAACTTAGCCAATCGTCTCAAAGGAAGAAAAGAAAAATCCTTCCTGACCCCATAAACTGGTGATCGTATTTCTCCCTGGATCAATAAGGGAATTCAGGGTTATCTTGGATAATTAAAAAATAAATCCAGTCCCCTTTTAAAGTTATCTATCGAATCCGCTGTCACCACCTCCTCTGGTAGAGAATTCCACAGATTAACCACCCTTACTGTGAAGAACCCTTTTCTTTCTTTAAGGTGGAATCTTTTTACTTCTAACCTCAAGGGATGTCCTCTTGCCAGTTGAAAACTTCTTGGCACACAAAGCTCCCTTGACAAATCTTTATACTGACCCTGGATGTATTTATATAAGGTAATCATATCTCCTCTTAGACGCCTTTTTTATAGAGAAAATAAGTTTAATTTGGTTAGTCTTTCTTCATAACTTAGCCCCTCAATTCCCTTTATTAGTTTTGTAGCCCTTCTCTGTACTTTTTTCAGCTCTAAAATGTCCTTTTTCTGAAGTGGTGCCCAAAACTGTACTCCATATTCCAAATGAGGGCGTACTAGAGATTTGTATAGTGGCAGAATTATATTTCCCTTGCTTCTTAACCTTTCTTAATTCATGCTAATGTTTTACTTGCCTTTGCAGATGCTGCTTGGCTTTGAGCACTGTTACCTAGGTGGTTGTCCACAAGCACTCCCAAATCCCTTTCAATATCTGATACTCCTAGCTTTGCACAATTAAGATTATAAATTGCGTGGCAATTTTTCCTTCCCCAATGCATAACCTTACATTTATTCATATTAAATCTCATCTGCCATTTAGATGCCCATTCCTCAATTTTATGTAAATCCCTTTGGAGGGAAAGTACATCATTATCTGATTAAATTACCTTGTACAACTTCGTGTCATCTGCGAAAATGGGGAAAATACTTTCCAGTCCCACCTCTAAGTCATTAATACATATGTTAAAAAGGAGAGAACCTAATACTGAACACTGAGGAACCCCACTTACCACATTAGTCCAATCTGAGTATATTCCATTTACAACAACCCTTCTTTGCTTCCTTTCTTTTAGCCAGCTCTCAATCGATGAGCAGATATTTACTGCAATTCCTGTATACCTTGGTTTGCACAATAGTCTTCCATATGGCACTGTATCAAAAGCCTTTGCAAAATCCAAAAATACTACATCCACTGAGTTGCCTTGATCCAGGTTCCTACTAACCTCCTCATAGAAACTAATTAGATTTGTTTGACATGACCTATCCCTCATAAATCCATGTTGACTCCTACTTATAATCCTGTTCAAATAGACATATTCTTGTATATTATCCCTTATTAACCCTTCTAAAAGTTTCCCCACTACAAAAATGAGGCTCACTGGTCTATGATTCCCCGGATTTGCTCTTGCCCCCTTCCTAAATATAGGTATCACCTCTGCTTTTCTCCAGTCTTCTGGTAGAGACCCTGTGTGTTGAGTGAATCTTGAAAAATTAGATATAATGGTTTGGCTATTACAGAACCCAGTTCCCTGAGTAACCTGGGATGTATTCCATCAGGACCTGGGGCTTTATTAACATTTATTTTCTCCAACCTCCTTTGGATTACTTCCTGCGTTAACCAATTATTTGGTGAAGGTAGTGTAGCCCTATTATGTTGCAGTGACCCAACCACTGGTATTTCTGATAAGTAATTAAAAAAAACAAGACATTACACCAGAGAAGTTTACAAATATAATTTTTTACCATACCATTTCTTTTTGCTCTTCAAAATGTTCAGGAGCAGAAGTATTTGCTACAGCAATGCGAAGAAGACAATCAAAAATAGGTTGGGCGAGGCTGGTTTGAAGTATTTGTGATTTTGAAAGATGGTCCTGTATCCCAAGTATTATGTGTTGAGCTGATAAATTCTGAAAAAAAGAACCAGGTTAGGAAAAAGGTTTTACGTCACTCTATTTCCATTTCTATAGTAAATAAAATACTGTTTATAGTGATATCTAACTTTTTCAATAGTAATTTCTGCTATTAGCTTTCTTAAAAAACTGTTCAATACGTATATGAATACGTTTTTAATTAATGTAAGCTGTGCATTATATATTTCAGCAACTTTTAATATATCAGTATTATAGTAGGTACTAATATTTCCTGGTCAATAGGAGTTTGTGATATTTTATAATTAAGACAGCCAGTCAAGATCAGTCTTCAGAACAACAAACTGGCAAAGATGTATCTATAAACAATTCTGCGCATACCTTAAATTGTACAACTTAACATTATTTTTAATTATTATGGCTGTCATATACCCACTTAGGCACATTGTTTTCTAGAGAAAAATAGTTGAATTTGGTTAGTTTCTCTTCATAGCTGAATACCTCCATCCTCCTTATCAATTTAGTTACCCTTCTCTTTTCTAGCTGGACCAAATATTGTACTCTACATTCTTAATATTGTACTCTACACTCTACATTGTAACTTTCTCCATTAATAATCTCAACCAAATGAATGACATTCTTTTAAATTTTGGCACAAAGGTGGCCTAATCAGCAGAATGTGACTGTAGCATTCCTCTTGTGCTTGAAAATTGGATGACATGGTAACAACTCTAATAACAGGGTGTGATAAGGAAGGATTGTGAAAATACAAAAAGTATTTGATGTAGAAATCCACAGTTTGGCTGGAAATTCCATAAAGGGACATGGAAGAATTCTTTATCTTATTGGTATATAATATACCTATGTATCTATTTACGTTTATGTACTTTGGTTTTAGGCGGTTAAACATAACTTATACACACTTCTTACTAATATAAGAACACAGTGCCTGCTTGGGTCAGCCCTCTACAGCTCATGGATAAACATACTCTATAATATTGGCTGTACTATGTCTCAACATGTTGCTGAGACATGGTCACTCATTGGTTAGTATGAGGCACTGCAGAGTGCAGACCCAATCATGATTTTAGGTAGTAAAAATAGAATGTATATGCACTTCTTAATAAAATAAAGTATCTACAAGTAAATATATGGGTATATGTCCCATTAATAACAACAATGCATATTTTTCTGTTATATAAGCTTTCCCCACTATATTTTACGAAGTCTAATAAAATACAAGACTTTAGTGTAGTGACGGATAACAGTTCAGAAGCATATTTGTTCATAACAGAATGGGATTCAGTTAAAGTAGCAGAGTTCAGCAAACTAGCTGCCTTGTTCTTGAGTTTTGTGTTACCATGTGGGACAAGATGACAAGCACATGAAACTAATATTCCATGGTTCAATTACAGTGCAAACCACAAAAATGTCTAGTTCTAAAATACAGATTGGCATATTGGTCTTGTGAAAAAGTAAACTTGTTGTAAGGGATGACATATTTTACAAGACAAAGTAAAGCTTTGTATCTCATCTAAGAAAAGCATATTTTTACTCATTCACTTGAAGAAATAACCTTCATAAATTTTGAATGCTCTGAATCTCACGCAAAATTTTTCAGTTAATCCTCTAAAAGATATCACCTATTACAAAGGCAAAATACTAGACTTCAAGGTTATGTATTGTCAAATTTTTGGAGATGTCAAGTCTGAGTACATGTGACCCATAGGAAAATCGGGATGTTCACCAAGAGTTCTCCAAATCCATTAGTACATTAAAAAGGGAAACCGACACATGGCATTTTAAGACATTACACAATGATAGTACTACTAAAGGAAATCTGTCAAATGAAAACATTTTTGGCACAAGTGTACTAAAAGTGCTTTGAAACAGATATGTATCTGGCCCATTTGTCACACTCGTTGGCCAATCAATCTAGCAAACATGACAGGCCAAAATCCTTCTATGGTTGATATTTGATTTTCACAGCATTTGGCTTATGTATATAGATTTCTGGGCAAGTGGGCGCTTTCTAACTTCTGTTTAGTGTATTCTCTTTTATTTACATGGATAAATATCTGAATGTTGGTCTGAATGGAATGAGTGTTTGACTATTATGGCTAAAAGTATGGCTATACAACATTTGTATCATCAGTACTGTATCTCTATTGCGCACCCTTTTAAGGTGTGCCAGCGGACGTGGTATAATTTAATACTATAGCTAATAACATGTACTTTATCAACTGAATGTTAATAAAATGAATTTTCTTAAAGTAATATTAATGTCTGCCAGTTTGAGCTGCCAGTCAGCCTTTCTGATCTATCCACACTCAGTAAGATATAAGTAGAAAAAGCATTGTCATTAATTATTCATTAGCATCTGTGGTATTGGGTCCACTGTCTAGAGTGCAGTCAACTTAGTTGTGAATACCTACTATACTTGTGCAGGCAACAGTACAAAACACTCCACCCTATGTTTTAGGGCTCTTCAGTAAATTATTGTAATTATCTATCATTAATAAAATACATGAATCTCCTTTTGTAGTGGATTAAATACATACATTTGTACATTTTAAAATAAAACATAAAAGTTACCTGGGTTGATGCTTCCATTTCTATTTTCTGCTGACTGGTACTTGCACTATGGAGACAAATTGCCAATAAGGATTCAAACAATCTCACAATATGGGTTGACCACTCTTTTTCAGAGTCAAGGCAAGCAGCAGTTGCGGGATGTCTTCTCATATTTGGTGAACCTTGACTTTCTAGCTGTTGAGGCTGTCCTGGTATGATCTTTCCATACAATGCTGCTCTGCTATCATGCAATGATTCTCTTTTGTCACAGGGTTCCATGTAAGAACTCTCTGTTGCCGCTATGTTCCAGGTATCTGGGCTAAGATTCTGCGCATTTTTCTTTTTGATATTTTCCTTAGATTTGGAAAGTTTTTGGATAATCATTATCACAAGCTTGTGGCATAACTCAAAGCCACCTAATTTATGAAACTGCTTCTGGAACAATTGACTTGATAGGTACAACCTATGACACATGGTCCAAATGTCTGCTGCTCTGTGTATATTTTCTGCAGTTGGTAAGATGAGGCTTTCTAGGGGCAGCTTTGGTAAAATGTTGCTCAATGGCTCACTTGCTGTGCTATCATAGCCAGATGTGTCTTCAGATTCATTTGTAGATTCAAGGTCAGATTCTGCTTCTTTGCTTACACACAAAAATGCCAAACAAAGGAAAAGATTAATTGTGTTAATGTTTTGATGTGCATCCTTTTTCTTCTTAGGGCAAGCTTCTTTCAGATCAGCATAGAATTTGTTCAAACTCGGAGACGTATCTGAACATGGTTGCTGTAACTGGTGAAGGATGTGGGAGTCTGATGTGAAGTCACTTTTTTCACTGTTCATATTGTCTATTTCAGGTGTTGGATGGTCAGTATGTTGTTCCCCAAGACAGACTATAAGAGTCTCAAATACCTTTAAACACAGACATCTTACAGAGTCTAAGTAATTAAGTTCAGTCATTTGATTTAACCCATTGGTGCTTAAAAATATTTCTCGTATAACCCTGTTTGAAGATAAAAAAAAAAAAAAAACATGTTTAATTTCATTAAAAATGTACAATGCCGCTTTTATAAAACAGTTTTGAAAAACAAACTAAACAAGTAAAGTTTCCATGGTCTGTACGTGAGGTTTGAGGGAAAGTCTACATTTTTTCTTATGGGAATCTAAAGCCCAATGTTTGTAATAAAATTGGTCACTTGCCCCTACCAAGAGGAATAAAAATAAACAGTTTTGTATAAAAGTACATTTGTTCATCATAAAATACTAACAGGATAAAAAAGGGCTCTATAAAGAAATTAATTTCTCACTTAAAAGTAAAGGAAGATGTTTTGATCTATTTTAATCCATCCTCCATTAATGTATTTCTATACAAATTCAAGCATTTTTACAAAGACAATCTGGCATCTCCAAATAGCTTTACATTATTATTATGTAGTATAAGTTTAGTATAAGGTATCTCAATGCACTTTGCACCTAGGTGAAATATTCCACACAACCATGTTGTAAATGGACTTGTAAGTGTTAACTACTTCAGTGAGATGATAAATGGTAAACCAGAATATACTGCTACAGAGCAGTCATAAGCCTAGTGGGTGTTGTTATTGAAAAGGGCAAATCTACACATACACATACTACCACTTTTTAGACATTTTTGTTTATATCTGTAATCCCTTTTATCCCGTGAACTAAGTAAAAAATATATAATTAACATCAAAGTGCAAAAGTTGTGGCATTCAGAACTCTAAAACCTTCAGCTATGAATACCTAACTCCATCAGTAGCAAAAAGGAAAACATGTTTCCCATATTTTCCCACAATGCACGCTGAAATTAAACATTTACAGCCTTATTAAATGGTGATTCGGCCAATTGCACAGGGCTCTATATAAGCACATAGCATATTTTTTTTACAGAAGTTTTTAGTTAGTGAACTTCTATCCAAAACCAAGGTCTTCACTAACTAAAAACTTCTGTAAAAAAATATGCTATGTGCTTATATTAAGCCCTATATAATTGGCCGAATTGCAATATAAAAAGGCAGTTAATATATTAAATATAATAATTGTAATAGGTAACAGAAACGCAGACTTTAAATCTGGAAAGTATTATGCATATCCCTAGAAATTCTGAACATTAATTACCTTGTTAGTAATGCAGTTTATAAACTATTCACTTTTACCATACCTTGCTTTATGAATTTTAATAAATAAAACAATACAAAATCTATGCGCAAATGCATGCACACTAATATATCATTATGATTTTTGACAATGTACTATACAGCACATTGATAATAACTCTTCATTAGAGGAGGCCTAATCAAGTTAACTTTTTATATGAATGCTTCAATATTACATCTTTCTAATATGGTTAATTTAGACTACAGAACAAAAAAAAACACCAACAAACCTGGATTTTAGTAGCTCAGGTAAAGTTTGCAAATAAATCTTAAGTACTTCTTGCGGCAAACACTTGCTGTGGTAGCTGCATGCTTGGCTACATGATGTTGTTACACCCAAATGCTGAGAATGATGAGCCATCTCCACCCCTCTTTGCAAGATGCCATTAAAGATAAGGGTGTACAATTTCCACTGGACAACAGCATTGCCTTTTTGTATTAGGTGACAAATATGACTTGCAATTTGTAAACTAAGTTGCGAGTCAGTGCCAAAAACAACATCCTGATATGCTTCCAAAGCATCCCACTTCCACAATATATCTTCAGACCCACCACTTGGTAAAATCCCTTGGAACCTGTAGGAAGGACTGCTGGAACTTGTTATATTAGAATCAAGAGGTTTGCCTTGAATTGTGTCTTGCAATTCAGCCAATTGGTCACAATCCATAAAGCATATATTGCAGGATGCCTGTTTAACATTTAGAGACACTTCACCTCCACCCAACTGATCCAACACAAGGTTTGTAAGAATGGCCATTATATGTTGTTGAAAGTTTTTTAAAGCTGGCAGCTTAAATGCATGAAGCAAAGGCTTAACAATGGATTTGGGATCCATGCAACAGCAAATTCCTACATTCTTAATGCCAGATAGAATCTGTATATATGTACTGGTCAAGGATACCTGCTGGAGTAAGCGCAGACACTGGTGTGCACATACTGCAATACAACAGCTGCGTTCGGGGTAATGGACTTCTCCATCTGCATTCTCTTCAAAAGGGTTCTGGAAAACCTGGCTTTTGAATATGGAAACTGGAAACCCTGATAAATCTCTGTGATGGTGCATAAAGTGTGAATACTCACATCGACGATGCCTCTTTCTTGTACACATAGACTGGTGGAGTTGCTCCGATTTTACTTTTTTAATCACACTGATAATTTTGATTATGCTATTAATAAGTGTCCACACATGTTCAGAGGCTTGAGAGGAGAGGTTTTCATCTCGACTACTAATCCATTCCATTTGAAGTACAGTCTTTTCAAAGAGCTCAAATCCACTATGCTGAATAAATTCATGCAGAAGTTCTATTGACTGACTGAAGTAGAAAGGATTTGGAGCTGCAGACTGAAGGCACGAAAGCATAATTTGCAAAACTCCTTCAAGAAGCTCTGGTAGCAAAAGAGCCCGATGTCTAAATTGAGAGAAATTAAAATCTTCTTGAACTTCTTTCAGTGTTTTCTTTTGCCTTGGGGCAAAAGGGTCAGTCTTCATCTCTAAACAAGATTTAATTTTTAAAGATGTTCTTAGCAAATCAATCAAATTCTTTCTTAAATTGTCAGGCATAACCTCCATACTGCTAATGTCTACAGACAGAAGATGTAACACTGTACGTAATAGCATCCTTTGCACCAGAGCTATGGGTTCCTCAGTCCAGCTTGGTAAAATGGTTTCTCTTGTAGGGGTACAGCAATCCCCAAACCCTGAAAGAAACTCTGTTAATGCAGGAATGACACAGGTGGTCAGTGATGAATTATGATTCAACATTATATCAAATTTGCAAACCTTTTCTAACAAGGACAATAAGACATGACAGAGATCGAAAGGAGAGTTTTCCATATTTTGCACAATGTTCCATGCAGCTGGTTCATTTAAAATCTCGCTGGCGCTTTCTTCCGATAGAATGGACATTTTGGAGTTTTCTGAAAGCATTATATCCAAATTTATTTTGGGTTCTTCTTCATTATGTAAAAGATTTCTATTTGCCAGTACTAAGTCCTTAGTATGATACACCATTAATGGTTGCGCAGACTGTGAGCGCCTCTGCTTAGTTGCTGCTGGTGACTTATCCTCCATGTTTGCTTCAGAGTCCGATGAAGACAGTTGTGATTTTCTTGCATCCTTTGTTGAATAACGGTGACTACTCTTACATTGGCGCTTTGTTTTGCGATGTGCTAGGGTGAGCTTCAAAGCAGGCAAAACCTCTGAATAAGAAACCCCTTCAACATTGGACTTTTCCTGAGATTTTAGATGACTTGAGTTTGTCTCTTTGGTTACAAACAAGTCAGTTAACAGAGGAAGATTAAATTCTAGAAAAAAGAAGAGAAAATATACATTTATTGCTGCAGTTTTAAGAAAAAAAAATCACACAAATACATGTAACTTACCATTATTATTTAATATATTATAATTAAAATAGGTTTATCCAACATAATGGTACCTTTATGTAAAAACAAATCCTTGGATGCAAATTTGATATCTCTCATATATATAAGATAAAGACAGAGTTCACTATTAAAAAATAGTGTACACAGGTAAGAAACATGATAAATCTGTATATAAATAAAATGCTCCAAGTTTATTTCTCTCCTCTAGGATTTCCTACTTTCCTACCCGCCCATTGAAACACTGCCAATGGTCTCAAAAGGGGAAAAATGTAGGTTCCTTCCTGACCCCAGATCCTGGCAATCTGATTCCTCCCTGTATTAATACTCCCTCGCTAATTCACCAGGATAACTCAAAATGCGCTTTTTATTTAAAATATATCATCCAATCCCTTTTTAAAGCTATCTATTGAATCCGCCGTCACCACCTCCTCGGGTAGAGAATTCCACAGATTAACCACCCTTACTGTGAAGAACCCTTTTCTTTCTTTAAGGTGAAATCTTTTTATTTCTAACCTCAAGGATGTCCTCTTGTCAGTTGAAAAATCTAAAAACTGTAAATTTACAGTCGTTATCACATGTAAAAAACACACAGAGCATTCCTTCTATGAAATATTTTGATAATGTTTAAATGTTTTGATTTTATGCAATCATTCCTCTATTGTTTTGTATGCCAATGATAAATAGAGATTTAAAACATATTCTTTCAAATTTGTTATTTCTATTTTCTATATGGTCGTTTGAATAACTATGCTTGATAATGGGCAAATATTTTTAGAAAGGAAAATAAAAAAATCATTATGTCCTTTGCATTTTTTTTTTTTTAACCAAATTATGGTTTACTGCAGGCATCCATTTTCTTTTATCAACTAGTTTTGTCTGTTACTCTCTCCGAAAAAGGTGTCTTGTAAAAAAATGGAAATTTTTGTTACTGCTACTAAAACCTCTGGGAACTGTAGATGCAAATTTAACATTGTGTAGAAACTTCCTGTTCAACTTTAAGTCTCAAGTCTCCTTCCACCTCAGGAAGTTGATTACCGGAAACCAAAATTGTAAATCCAAAAGCAGCAGGATTGCATTGTAAAGGTAATGTGTTAGAGGTATTATTTTATTTCCCATCCTAAAATAATTTTGCATATTTTCAGTTGTTGCTCATTAAAATATTATATTTTAAATATTTGATCCAGTGGTTCTTTAAATATGTTTAGTATTGTAGTTGCAATAATAAATGCAAATAAAACATTATTCAAGTACCGTAATAAAAAGGCAAAAGAGAACAATTCAAACTGCTGGTTTAATAAATATAAGGAGGACGTCAAAAGCTTATGACAAACTGCAGGCAAGCTACAAAGTAAAACACCTGTTATATCCGGTTATATATTTAAAAAACTGAATCCAGGCACAAAATGTTATATTATTCACTTTAAAATTATAGTGGCCTGGATTATTCTCGCAAATGAGTGTCTTCGATATCGAAGCTGATCTGATACACCTTGTCCCATGTCTCTAGTTTAGGGCTACACACTATTTTATTTATAATAATATCCTGTTACTGGATCTTTTTTGCATCCTATCAGTTGCCAAGAACTACTTCAATATCAGCCGTCTACTGTATATTCACTGGAGAATTGTTCTGCAACAAAATCTACTGTAATTCACAAAACAATATAATGCTATTTACCTGAACATGCTAATCCCATACTCATACTGTATAAAAAACAAGTATCTACTGCAGAAAAATACTATATCAAGCTCGAACTATCTATGGTCTTGTTGGAAGTTGTTCCTCAGACTATAATTCGATAATGCAGATTGCTAGTTTTTATATCTGTGTGTAATCTTTTAAATGTTTTTTTTGCCTACCAAAACAAGTTATAATAATTAGGTAAATAATTAGTGAATTTAAAAAATAATTAAGTGACCATATGCTCCACGCATTAGACCATCAGACAGACATTGGAAACACACGTCAGAATTTTTTTAAATATTTTTAATTATTGCCATTTTTAGACACTGCTAATATATCTCTCCCACACGAAATTGTGTAGCTGATGAGATCCAGGCTGTGACTGTCACATCGACTATACTCAGGCTTTATTAACTTCTGCACTCATTGCCTATTATAAAGAGATGTGGTGCAGAGGAAAAAAAAAAAAACATGGTTCAAAATTGTAGGTAGTTTGAATCCTCTATCTTCCATTTTAAAATAAGATTTTTATTTAGTTCAAACACAAAAACATTACAACATGTTATACCTTCCATTTAAAAGTCCATCATGAAAGTACTAAGGTAAGTTTTAACATGCTTTGCAATGGGTGAAAATTAAATATATGGAGCTAATAGTTCCTTCCACAACCTATAAACCCGAACCTAATGGGTACCACCAACCAGTGTAGCTCATCATGTAGACAAAAGCCACTACATTAAAATGCTCATCGCACTGTCAATTTGGCAACAGTTTTAAAAAAAAAGAAACACATTTTCCACATGATTCTGCACGCTCTCTGCAATGGTGCATAGCAAATATGGTGACTTCCTACAATGTAGAACACAATGTTAACTGCCTTAGAACACTTCATATTATATAAAGAATTGCATGAAAAAGTGAAAATGCATATTTGTTGTATTCTTTCTGACACTTCTATAATCATCAATCCAACAGATCCTTTATAATTGGTGGTAAACATTACAAACATACAATACCAAAGGTTAGATATAGGGAGTTTTTGTACAATGCAAATTTATACATTTACAAGCCAGGGTTACTGCTGATGGAGTAATCAATTTAATTATCTAGATGTGGGTGAGCTGAATACAAAAGACAACAATCCTACATGGACACGATGAGACAATCTCCTGGGACCTGACAGCCACAGACATTATTCACTATCAAAATGCATAAACCACAGTAGTTGCCCACATAAACAGCATGACCAAATGGGCTTCTTTCCAGTAGTACATTTAAATTGCAATGTCAATTTGGTGCCTCAGTAGCCATTCTGCATTGCAAACACTGTCGAGATAATTGGCCTTATTTAATTAATTGTGTCTAAGCATATTAAAGTCACACAGAAGAGTCTACTAAACAATCCTCTATAATGAAGATGCGCTGTGGAATTGAATACAAGAGAGAAAATACTTTATGGTTTATGAGAACATAGTTTCCAGGTTTATGTGAGCATTTGTAGAAAAGTCAATGGTCAATAACAATACAGATTTAACATACAGATATACAATTGAAGTAGGTGGCCCCACCCTGAGCAACAGTGTAGGATATGTAGTGCTTTAATCCAATATACTTGTATCTATATACCAACTTGGCTGGGAAGTGATGTTTGGCTGGCTACTCTGTATTTTAGCTGGCTCCTAGGTTTGGTATACATTTGTCGACCAGTCTTAATTGATCATGTCCTTGTGAATGCTTACCCAGTCACTATGTAATATGCCATACATTATAAAGAGGGTTGGGGACAAAGTAAATTTATGCATAAATGAAATAAAAAGAGAATAAGAAAGCGCTTTTATTGGAAAAGAATGCACCCAGTGGCCATTTTCACATAAATAAAGCAAACCCAATTAAATAAATAAATGAAAATGTCAAAAAAAGCAGTATTATTAGGATAAAATGAATATCCATTGTAATTGTAATTAATTGAATCCTGCGATAAACTGTACAAGGTAATAATTATTTGTCAGTTAAAAAAAATAAGATTCTGATCAATCAGAACAGTTTAATATGCAGCTTGAACCTTTACGGTTACTGCATATCAGTAAAATGCACTATATAGGCTAGGATTAAAGGTCTTAAGAAGTTGTAAATAACATAGTCAAATACAGTAATTTTAAGGGAAAGTAGGCACAGATGCTTAGAACATGTATAGTTAGTAAGTGCATTCAAATCAGAATTCATGATTATTTTTTTATCATTTTATATAAAATAAATCAAATTGGTCAACATAACAGAGTATGAATTAGAATCTTCTTCCAACACAAACTTCAATATAAAATCATATCAGGATTTAAAGCACTGATGTAAATATTTGTTTGAAGCATTTTGACTCTCTGTATGGTTGTGGTAAACTAGTAATTTCAATAATCAGCTTATTATAGACCTGTCATATTTTAGATTATTGATTATTTTTTAAAGAACATTAAAACTGGTATGCATTGCACTAGCCATTTTTTCTAAACAAAATAATTCCTGAGATGCAGCTATTTCTCTGAATGCCATATTACTTTACCTTATGACTCAGCATGCTAAACAGAGGTAAATAGTTTCTATGGCTGCCAAAAAATATCCACCTTTTGTTATCTTTCAGATTATGTGGTGAGGTCTCCTCCCCTACACTAATCAAGCACATTGTGCTTGACTAATGAACACAGTTTACATCACACAGGGCAGGGTGTATATCTCAATTTTTTTTTGTACAAAATCAATGGTCTTATAACTAGTTATTAAAGCTTCACTGAAGTCATTAAAACTGCTCTGCACCATCTGTCTGTGCACCCCATGGTTTATTGAGCTCCTAGGAAAATTTATCATGGTCCTTAATGCACCACAAATAAAAAGCACATTCTAAGTGCTAATATTTGTCTTTACTGCAATAATAAATTGCAATTTTTACTTTTAAGATTAGAATATTTACAAAATTCAAAGACATTGGTTGGCTGCAGCAATGAGAGTTGTATTGCCATTTCCTAGTGCTTGTGATTTTTGGTCCTTGCTGAACCTGGGGACCCCGCCCTGCAGAGAGGCAGGTAGTTGAAGGAATAACTAGGTTATATAAAAGCTCTTTTAATACAATACAATAAAATATACATAAATATTTGAAGACTATGTTTATAAGCTCATGCCTCCATTTGTGCTTGTTACATTACTTCCTGAGAGTGGAATCATGCGTGTGTTGGCTATTAGTGAAGAGAGGAGCGGGGAAAAAGGGAAAAGAGAAAGCGGTTGTAAAAATAATAGGATAAAAATAAAAGAAACACAATGCCCATTCTCCAGAAGCAAACTCAAATGCATCACTCATTGCAACCATAGTTCACCAGAAATGTAAACACTCCACAAACATACAACTTCCACCAATGTATCAAGGATCTCTCCAGGGTCCTGCTGCCCCATCAACATTTATATTTTCTAATCAAAAAGTAACTATATGACGTTTTCACTGCTTAATTATGATTCAGAAAAAAAAGAAACACTCTCATAATGACAGGTCTACTTTGCTAGCTGCCTCAGTCAGTTTTTCTGTGTAACAATGCATGTAATGCCCACAACTTTCACTGTTAAATATATATTTAACTGTAGCCTTTTTTTTTTTTTAAACTTAAATGGTCTCAATACATTTGTCCATCAACATAATAAAGATCTAAGTTGAGCATCACTAAGCATAAAGGGCCGCTATGGTTATTTATTGTTATATGGTATTTTAAATAACTAAACATATCTGAGAAAGCAATATAAAAATAAACTAATACATTATGTGCAATTGTTCTTTAAGGCAAACTTCCATTTTATTTTTTTTGCCTGCTGCTGTCTATTACTTTCTCAGGAGGGTGTGTCTTTGCAAATATATGAGCCCCCTCTTAGCCCTACTGGGACCACTATATATATATAAATCACAAGATAAATAACCTAACTACTATTGTATGTATAGCAACTATCACACAATGATAGCAGTATTTTAAATTTTCATTAAAAGGGACACTGTAGTACTATATGTACACTAAACTTGCAAATAGACTTGACGTTTTTTTTAGAATGTAAAAAGAAAAAGAAAACAGTCTCAAATTTTATACCTTAAATTATATAAATTACCATTTATATAAAATTCTGCCATGATGAAATCTACCATTTTGTTTTCTAATGATCAAATGTGGAAATTTGAATTAACAGGAAGTCTCTCTTTTCACATAGGAATTTAGCATCTACAACGGACAGCGCTTTCATTAGCTGTAATGGAAAGTTCTTTAAGACACACTGTCCTGAGAAAATAACTGACTAAATCAGCTAAAATGGAATAGAGTAGAGACCTCATTTCTGCTGTAACAAGCTGTCTGCAAAATATTTGTATAATATTTGTATTGTACATGTACTTGTATTTCTACTTACATTTGAATTTGTCTATACCTTTGTGATTTGCTAACTTGCACTTTATTCTACTTGATAAATAGTGCTATGAAAATGTTGGAGTTTTATAAATATAGAGTAATAATAATATTATTATTATCAACAATAATAATAATAATATCAATTACACATAAACTAAAGCTGTAAAAACTGTGATTATTTATTTCATTTTTGATTTTTAAAATCACTGCCCATAAAGTTTATTAATTTAAAATACCATATAAAACATTTGACCACAGTGGTCCTGTAGTGCCTTTCATAAACTGTCACTATATCAAGAAAAAGCTCTAAAGAGATCTACATTAATAGATGGTTTTGTTTACAGAAGAGAACATATATTCAATAAAAGAAAAAAAAAATGTTTCATATTACAGTACCTCTTGAATTTTCTTCTTGTACAGGTATCTTCCAAACCAGAGGTAGGAGAGACAAGAGCAGGGTAAGGAGCTCCTCTCGACATGTTAGATCCTGAATTAGAGACAGGGAAATTGTTTTTAAAAACGTTGATCCATAGAAGATATAAATGTGCAAGGTTCATAAGCAGAACAACCTAAAGTCACTATCCCCAGTATATATTATCCACAACTCAGCAAAGTGATCTATTTGTATGGTGCAGCACGCCTTAATCACAACCCAGTATTGGCATATAACACACCAGTGCAACTGCAGCTACAGTTAGTGTAAACCTTGCACGTTCAGAGAATTCCTCACTGAAGGGTGAACAAAAAAACTATTAGGTGAAAATTAAAAGCAAACAGTGCATGGAGGCTTGAAGGAAGATCACATATCTTTTTACAAATGAGCAATGTGAGGATGGGACAAGGTAAACAGGGGGATAGAGGATGTAAGAAAATAATATGTGGGGAAGACACAAAGCAGGGGTTAGGTCAAGTTTTTTTTTTTTTTTTTTTGCGTTGTTTTTTCTGTGAGCTCATGGACAGTAACACACTAGGAAATCTTTATGTCCAGGATCATGCTGATCCACTTGGTATTCATGTCAGAGATACTGGAGTGGGTTGCCAGGTCCATCTCCAGTGGGCCACAGTTTTCCTAGGTGGTCTCTCATCCAAGTACTGACCAGTCCCCACCCGTCTCTGCTTCAGGGTGGTGTGGCATCTTGGTTCCCTGACTGGAATTAAACCCAGGTAGCAGTGGTGAAAGCACCGAATCCTAACCACTGGTCCACTAGGGACTGAGGTTACAGCTGCTCATAAAGTGAAACAGCAAAGGCTCCAAATATGGTATCATTTGCAACTATAGGTTATAACAATTGCTATTGTATCAACCGAATGATATATGTATTACCGTACATAGCTTTAAGCACAGCCCAGGATGGACTATGCATCAGAAAGGAAACCTAGTCACAGACAGAACTCTTTTGTCTCTCATCAGTGTGGGGTTGATTCCTGGCCTGTTTATTCTTAAAATAAATTTACATATAGTTACATAGTAATTGAGGGTGAAAAAAAGACTTTTAGACCATCAAGTTCAACCTTTTTAGATCTCCTCTGATCCGCAATATGTGGATTAATTGTTAATTTTTCCAGAGGAAGGAAAACAGAAAAAAAAAAACTTACATTATTCATACTAAATCTCATCTGCCATTTAATTGCATATTTCTCTAATTTATGCAAATCCATTTGGAGAGAAAGTCAGTCATTATCTGATTTAATTACCATGAACAACTTGGTGTCATCAGCAAAAATGGAGACAATACTTTCCAATCCTACTACTAAGTCATTAATTAATATGTTAATAAGGAGAGGACCTAATACTGAACCCTGAGGAACCCCACTTACCACATTAGTCCAATCTGAGTATGCTCCATTTCCAACAACACTTTGCTTCCTGTCTTTAAGCCAGCTCTCAATCCATGAGCAGATATTTACTGCAATTCCTGTATCCCTTAGTTTGCACAATAGTCTACCACGTGGCACTGTATCAAAAGCCTTTGCAATATCCAAAAAGACTACATCCACTGAGCTGCCTTGATCCAGGTTCCTACTAACCTCCTCATAGAAACCAATTAGATTTGTTTGACATGACCTACAGTTTTGTTTTTTTAATTCAATCTCAAATGAGCCTGTGTTGTGATCACTATTTCCCAAAGGTTGCCCTATTTCAACATTTCATACCATACCAATCCCATTATTAGACCTTCACCATGCTTAGCTGCATTTCCAATCTGTAACAATAATTGCATTTCTTCGCTTTCAATTATATTTGGGGGTTTATAGCATACCCCTACTAATATTCTTTTAGAATTTACTCCTCCTGCTATTTAACTCTACGCACAAACATTCAACATTACCGCTAGTTCCAGCATAAAAATCTTCTGTGACTTTAGGCTTAAATTAACATACAGACAAATCCCTCTACCCCTTTTACCATCACCCCTATCTTTCCTAAATAGGTTATAACCATCCAGTCCAGTTATGAGAGTCATTCCACCATGTTTCAGTAATGCCTATTAAATCCCATTTCTCAATAAACTGCTAATAATTCTAATTTTTTTTTCCTGGCAAGCTTCTGGCATTAGCAAGCATACACCTTATGTTATGAGTCTGTACTTCTGGAGTGCCTACCATTATACTTGAGTTACTTAGTAATACATCTCTATTGACTATACTAACCCCCTGTATCCTCCCCCATGACTAGTTGATTTATTCCTTACCCCCTCTGCACTTACTACCCCATTACTTCTATCTAGTGCCTCCCCCCACCTACTGGTTTAAAAACACCCCCATCCGTTCTACCATCCTTTCCCCTAATACACCTGCTCCCTCTTCATTAAGGTGAAATCCATCCCTGCTATAGAGATTGTACCCAAGTGAAAAGTCAGCCAAATGCTCTAAAAACCCAACCCCCTTTTTTGTGCATTATTTTTTAGCCATGCATTAACCTCCCTAAGCTCCATCTATCTCCCTGGGCTATCACGTAGCACTGGTAGTATCTAGGAAAATACTACCTTGGAGGTCCTTGCCTTCAGCTTATTAGCTAGTTATATAAAATAATTCTTTAGGACTCTCAATCTTCTACTAACTTTGCCATTGGTACAAATATGAACCAAAACCGCCGGTTCATTTCCAGCCCCTTCCAATAATTTATCTGTCAAATCCACAATTTAAATTGTAGTGTGTTGTGATTTTTATCCATCAAGCAGCCTTCTGAATCACCCACAAATCTTGTGACGTTATCTTACTCATTATGCAGTACCACTAATAATATGTAATTCGATATGAATAGAAATCATCACGCAAACCAATGATATAGCTCCACAAAATAAAAAATGTAAAATACATAATTAAAGTTACATAATAATCAAGGTTGTAAATAACTTTTAGTACATTAAGTTCAACCTTTTTAGATCTCTCTGACAAGTGAAACTTTGACAAATGTCTCAAAATAGATTAATTCCTCCCTGATCCCAGATATCGGAGATCGGACTCCTCCCTGGATCAATACTCCCTCTCCAATTATCCAGGATAACCCTGAATGCCCTTTTTATTTAAATATATCCAATCCCTTTTTAAAGTTATCTATCAAATCCACTATCACCACCTCCTTTGGTAGAGAATTCAACAATTTAATAACATCCAATGGATAAAAGTTGTTCATATAAAAAGAAATAATAATGCCAGGGTGTCTGCAGTGCATGTGCGTTTAGAGGGCAAGAGTCTGTTATTGTGCAGTATTTTTTTTACAGAGCAACATGCACATATTAAAGGTATATGCAAGTGAGCTAAGTTATGAATGCATCTGATAGAGGAGAATTAGTAGTGTATGAAAAAAAAATTTTTTTGCATTAAAACATCCCAAAATAAACATTAATTAGCTCACCCTGAAGTTAGGAAAATTTCCTATGTTTTTTGCCATTTGCATTATATTGTGTACACCCCTAGAAAACTCCACCTCAATTAGCATCCAGATAGAATCCAGATAATACATTGTATCATTCTTCACTTCAGTGGATTCTGGCGTGCTCAGTACAAGAACTGCAACAATTACTTTCTGTGCTCTGTACCAGAAAGGTCAAAATATGTACCCTGCTGTATTTCCTGTGGGTACCCGGCTTATGTAAGCGTCCTATGGGTGTGAACAGATGGATTTTACTTTTGTGCAAATAACTGAACTTTTGTAAGTAAACTGAACTTTTCTATATAACACATGTTTTCATACACTACTAATTCAAATTAATTCATAACCCAGCTCACTTGAATATACCTTTAACAGTGTATGTGTCTGTGTCTGTAAAACCAATACACATTGTTCAAGCTACTTCCATCATAATGAATACAGTTACCACTGCCTGTCTTTGGCTTTCTGAAGTGTTTGGAAGCATAAATATGTGTATATTGATTAAAAAAAAATGTGCGTGTGGCGCGTTGAACCGCTACCAGAATGAAGGCACATATAGCCTTATAGGGACACTGTAGTAGTACAACAAGTCCTTTCACTTTAAAAGTATAAACTGATTCTATTTATCTATTAATAAATCACATATATAGTTGTGAGCGTACAAGTTGTTGCTAACGCTGCGGGCTCGCGCAGCGAGCCGAGGCCCTCGCGAAGCGAGGGCACTGCCCGAGGGTCTCAGTTGCTGGCATGGAGCGCCGAAGGCGCTCCATGCCAGCACCTGAGGAACTCGCAAAGCGAGGGCCGCAGTTGCTGGCATGGAGCGCCGAAGGCGCTCCTTGCCAGCAACTGCGACCCTCGCAAACTTCACGTCGCAACCCAAACAGTACGACACACACATTACGACACTCGCAAACAACATACGACACACGTTCACACACATTACGGACTCGCAACACTCGGACGCAACTCGCGAACATTACAAAATGTAAAACACAATACATACACACACTACATACATAAAAAACTTACCTACACCAAGAGGGAGCACCCAGCACCTCAAAAATACAACTTACACCTCGATTTTACTTCAAATAAAACAGTTTAGAGACTAAAAAAAAACGAAGCGAGAGAAAAAATGGCCGCCGAACAAAACGAAAACGAGGCTACAGCACTCTAAACTCGCAAAACACCACAAGAAACTCGCAAAACACCACAAAACACCTACGGATATTCCGATACAAACGTATAACACACATTACTCGCCATTTCACGCCAATGCGGAAGTACACGACAACGGTTTGGGCTCGCGCACGCACAGTGTTACACTGCACACATTCAGCACGCTTACACAGCAGATCCACACCACTAATGCTGCAGCAACATCAAAACACATTCACAGCTCTTCCACACAATGCTTTAAAATAGGTCAAGTATATTCATTTATTAATGTATTATATATTTCATTATTACACACTAAACAGCATTAGCTACCTTACAATTTCATTGCCGTCATTTTTTGACGGGCAATTCGCTAGTAAATATATAACTACTAGCGACTTGCCCCTCAAAAATGACGGCAATAAAATTTGAAGCCTGGCAATGCTGTTTGCCACACAATGCCAGGCTCTCCCCCATCTAACTTGCGGGCCTAGCGATGAGCGCCTTCGCTCACTGCAAGCCTCTCCCACGCCTCACAATGAGCACCTTCTGCGCTCATTACGAGACTCTCCCCACTCTATGACCCCTGTGTCGGTTTCCCCCTCTCCATTCCATGTGTTTGTTTCCCCCTCTCTCACTCCCGCTGTCTCTTTGCCCCCTCTCGCTGCCCTTTGGTTTTTCCCCCTTATTTCCCTTTCCTGTGTCTCCTTCCCCCCTCTCTCTCACCCCTGTGTCTTTCTACTCCCTCTCCCTGCTCTACAGGTCTGAAATCATTTGCTTCAGATTTCCGTGCTTGAAAAAAAAATATTTACAGCCGCCATTGTTTTTCTTATATAGACATTTTCTGACTGTGCTTATTCAATTGGCATTTTTTTTTAAATTGGCTCTCAACTTCCCCCCGTGGTGTGTGAGGTTGTAAGGTAATTTGGTAATCAATTGGGGTCTTTTGGCGAAGCCTGACCGGCTTCAGAATTACGGGCTTGGAAAAAAGGATAGCCATTAAAGTCTTGCGGGCCTCGCTATAAGTGCCAAAGACCCATGGCTTAGGCGATCATCGGAGCCTGGCAATGAGCACCTTTGGTGCTTGATGTCAGGCTTTTTTCAAAGTCTTGCTGGCCTCGCGATGAACTCCAAAGTCCTTTGACGCTCATTGCAGCCCCCGTCAAACCCGTAACTTTCGGACCTTGCGATGAGCGTCTTTGGAGCTCATTGCACGTGCTCAAAGCGCAACTTTTAACATTGTGTTACTGACAAACTTGCAATTAGGACAACTATTATATGTGATTATTATTTGTTTTATTTTCTGACACGTTGCATTCCCCATATTGCCCCTCCTAATAGCAGGGCTAGCAACTTCCTATTGTCCCACTTGGTCATGTGGTGAAGTTTTTATTCCTGGAGCTAGCACCACATGACTAGTAAAGGAAAAGTAATGGCTGTAATGTATTTGCATTAAAAGATATAATATGGACAATCACAGATTCACATCTTGCTGCCAACGCTCCTCACACATGAGGTGTGAAGATGGCAAGGTAAGCAACCAACTAAAGGTAAGCAGAGACAAATTAATGATAATTCATGTCTTTACATATCTTAATATAGCTTGTACTAAGCTATAAGCAACAAGGGAAGTAATTGTTTTACCACCACACAGTCCCTATAATGTATTCATGATAATTGTGCATTATAAATTTATCATTTACCGAAATATAAATCTCAAGACATCTCGTTAATCATTTTACAGATTAGTAAAGACAAAACTATTACACCTGTTCCCTAATGGGTTATACATTTACACTTGCATATGGTATTTCACAGTTATACTTTTTCCTGGAAGAGAACATTTATTTTTCTTAATATATATGTTCTAACAAAATTTGCTAAGTATAGTGTTTTATAAACAGACAATTGGGCAAATCGCTATATGCACAACTGTGATTTAACATTATTATTTTTTGATGGATGTGAGAGATGAGTTTGTGGATAGAAATGTAAGAGTGTGTGAATGTTTCAAGAGTACAGTTTGTTTTCAGTGGGTGTTTCAGGAATAGTTGGTGGGAGGTATGGAATAGTATGTAGGAAAATATGTAAGTGCAATGTTTGTTTTAAACGTGCCTTCTTGGTAGGTCTTGAGCCTAGAGAAAAGTGATGTGTGGTGAAGAATGAGTAGTGAGGGGTAGGTAAAGGAAACAAGCTTATAGTGGATATGGGGATGTGTGAGGTGAAGAACACAGAGTTAGAGATATTGGAGAATACAGATATGTGTGTCTTTAAAAGGCATGTGAATTGGCTATACATGTTTAAAGTGTTGTAAAGAATAACCTGTTATGTGGCCCCTCCCAGCAGGAGACTTTAGGGACTGAAGTCGGTCAACTAAGCAACAGTTGGAAAAGTGGGACCTACACAGGCTTCCATGTTTACTGGGAAAGGCAAAACTTTACAGGACCTCTGTTTTGCTCTAAAAACAGATGTTAGAGGTTTAGTAAAATTCATATTCAATGGATAAAAAAAAAGAAAAAAGAAAGAAACAATAAATATGAATCTGTTGCTGGTTCCATCTACTGTCCGCACAATGATGTCTGATATTTCTAGGCTAAAACTCCATTGCTTATTTTTTTCCATTTATAAAGCAGGATTGTTAGAAAATCTGTAGGAAATTATAATGTGTTTTTAGGAAAATAATTATTTTTTTTTCTTCCAGGAAAAGTGACCAATAAAAAACTGGAGCTGTGAAATACCATATTATAGTGCACCTGTTTAACGCAAATAGTCATGGGGGAACATGTGTAAGGGCTGTTTTAATGACATGGAAAGCAGTTATGATGTTGAGACTTTTCTGAAACTGAATTCCCATTATATAGGAAAGTCACCAGCTTGAAGATTCATGATAACTGGGTCTTATATATTCTTAAATACAGATATACTGAGTAAACACAATAAAATTACTTACCATCTGTTATTAGGTTTACAACTCCATGTTCTATGTTACTCTATGTAGTCAGTATATCAAGAAGTAAAATAAATAAAAGGGACTGTAGTTGTCTTTGTGGTGAAAATTGTGGATCATTGGAGTGTATATTTTAATCTGTCGATGGAGGGAGCGGTGGCGCAGGAGGGAACATGGAGAGGTCAGTAGGCTTTGTTAGGTAATTAGATTTGATTAAAACTGATATCACAAACCTCCCTCATCATGGGCCCCGAAGCAGAGAGATTGCATCAGGAAATGTCAGCACTGCTCTCCAGAAATAAAATAAAAAGTATTATGAATGCCTCCATTGTTTCTGTAATTAAAAAAATAGCTTTATGACTTTCTCTTTTTCTTAATTATGCCCAAAGTTTTCAAATGTATGAATATATTTAATTATACAGAGCTCATTTAAACTATTCGGTAATAATTCTACATAATATAGTGCAGACAGTGAAGTGAACTATATCTGATGTACATATGACATGAAACTTATTTTCATTAAAGAATGCAAGTAAGTTAAAAGGGCTAGTGTGATGCTTTTCATGTTAAACATACTTTTAAGTTCACTATTAATAAACATAAGTACATGTGCATACATTAGCAAATCAAAGCTCCTTTACTGCAAACTTCCATTTTCTTTTATAAGCTGCGTCTTGCAGCTTCCACCAACATTCCCATTGTGAAGATAGTACTTCATTTTCTGCATCTGGATTCTCCTCCTACCTCTGCAAGTTTATAAGAAAAAAACTAAAATGGTGATAGGATGATTTATTTTTTACATTTTAAAAACATATTGCACATTTTCAAGTGTTGCTCTTCAAACAAGAATATCTTAAAATATATGATCACAGTAGTCCTTTTAGTTATACAATATATTTGTTTTATTTTTCTGTATAGATTTTTATATGTTTTCTTATCAGCAGTACTAAATATTGTTGTTGACCTAAGTAAATACCCACTGCAATTCAAGAAAAAAAAAATTCTTGCTTGTCAAGTATGTACCAAACAAACAATATTAGAATCTGTGTGAGCCACGGAGGGAGGAGGGAACATGAGGAAGTCTGGATTGATAATAGGATAAGACTGAAATTGACATTGTATCCCTACTCCCTTGCTGAAACAGATACTTCAAATTCAATGCAACCACATCTTCCCAGAAATATAGACAACCATCTTACACACAATTTTCACCAATTCATGGATCCCACCAAGATCATGCAGAGGCATCACAATTATTATTTTTGCTAATTTAAAACTAGCTTTCTAAATTAAAACTTTTCAAGAGTAAATAGTATATTGTAAATATATAACAACAGTGGTTAATATATAATATATAACAACGGTGGTTAATTAATTGCCCTCAGTCAGTAGTGCCAAGTACGCATCAGCAGGCCAGGATTTTGGTACTGTGCTCATAAAAGAATACTCTGAAAGCTGGGTGTTCATGTGACTATCCAGCTCCAGTCTGTCACAAGTTGTATGGACAGTGCAAGTTTTAAGGCTACAGATGCTGTACTTGCATACCATGATTATCACAGAGAGTTGAGGTATTCTTAAAACATGGACTGTTATCAGCTTTTGTGGACTGAAGCTGGACAACCTCAACAATAGTGTACAGGTAAAACTTAAAAAAACAAATTATTAAGGAACATGGTATGCGTAGCTTGATGAAGAAAAAACTAAAGAAAAAATATATAATATTAAATGCATGTGAAAATGTTTCAGAACTTGTTGAACTTTTATATGCTTGAATTTATAATTACAATTTAAAGCAAGGTTCAATAATTAAATACCACTGCAAATCTGTGCAAACTGCTTTGTGCCCATCATTGTTACTTATATGTAAATAGCCTTCACATATTTTAGCACTGTTCTCCCAGCCCACAACACCTAGGTGCTGATCACAAGTGTGTCTCCTTAAAAATGCAGCAGACTGTTCACAGCTTAATATCCTTACTTGTCCTACAAGTCTCCGTCAGTCTTACTTGAGGCATGCAAAAGATCAGATAACCATAGAGACTGACCACGGCATAAAAACTATAATACCGTATATGGAGACAAGATCCATGTATAATGTATATCAGTGTCTCTCATCTCTAGTCTTAAACACTGTAACAAAAATGATAACAATTTGTAATGATTACCCCATTTATATTATACCTTTCTCATGTCATAATTAGTTTTTATGCAGAGTATGGACTTCTGCATCGCTCACATCCAATTTATTACTCCTCCTTTCTCCTTGCTATACGATTTTCCTATCATTACCACAAACATATATAAGAAAATAACAAACGAAAAATAAAAGTGTATGTTGGCTTATTTATATCAACAGTGTATTATAAAATGTCAGTGTATAAAGACATTTCTGCACATGTGGACATACTTTTCTATCATACTTTATCAGCAAATTGGGGCATTCTGCTGCCGTAGGCTTGTGCCTCGTAGGCCTGTGCCTCGTAGGCCTGTGCCTCGTAGGCCTGTGCCTCGTAGGCCTGTGCCTCGTAGGCCTGTGCAGAGACACACCACTGACCTATATATGAATAGCATAAATGACCAGGTCACTATAAAAAGAACGTCTGTTAAAAAGAAAGTACATGCATAACAATACTTTATTTATAATGTTTAAACTTTGTAATGCTAATAGTTATTCTTTAAAGCTCTTACTTTTATAGGTTTCTGCTGACGTGCTGTGCAACTTAACTCTGTTCCTTTTGCATAATTAAGGACAGTAGACTTCCTGCTGTGTATACAACTTTGGGCACCACTTCATATAAAGGACATTTTAGGGTTGGAAAAAGTACAGAGAAGGGCAACAAAACTAATAAGGGGAATGGAGCGGCTAAGTTATAAAGAAAGACTAACCAAATAAAAAATATTTTCTCTAGAAAAAAGGGGTCCAAGAGGAGTTATGATTACATTATATAAATACATCCAGGGTCAGTATAAAGATTTGTTAAATTAACTTTTTGTTCCAAGAGGTTTTCTGCTGACATGAGGACATCCTTTGAGGTTAGAAGTAAAAAGATTCCACCTTAAAGAAAGAAAAGGGTTCTTCACAGTAGGTGGTGACAGTAGATTCCATAGATAACTTTAAAAAGGGATTGAATATATTTTTGAATAAAAAGGGCATTCAGGGTTATTATTATTATTGTTTATTTGTAATGCGCCAACATATTCCATAGCCTTTCCTCAAAGCACCATGCAAGATTGAAAACTTGCAAACTTACAATGAAAATGTCAAGTTATCCTGGTTAATTAAATATAGAGGGAGTATTGATCCAGGGAGGAATCTAATTGCCAGTATCTGTTAATTAACCATTAATTAGCAATGAATCTGAATATTACAAAGGCCAGGGGAGATCTAAAAAGGTTGAACTTGATGGACTAAAATATTTTTTTCAACTTCAATGACTATGTTCCGGTGTATGATTGGTATAGATCAGACCTCAGATCTACAACATTGAGGCACTCAGCAGGAAGTCTGTTATGGTTGCTCCGCCCCTAATTATGCAAAAGGGGCACATTCCTTCAGGTCCTCAATTGAAAGTAACTCAGAAGTTCCCTATAAATGCTTTTATTTATCTTTGCTCCAAATATAAATTCAACAATTTTTCAGTTTGAGATTAGAATGGAAATAAAAAAAAAAATATTTTAATTGCAGTAATGGAAGTTTTATTCCTAACTGAAAGGTTCTTGTGACTTTTGGTCCTTGCAAAACCTAGAAGCACATGATCTGCAGGAAGTTGAAGAAATAACTAGGTTATACAAAATCTATTATACATGCAGTGAAATATGCAGAAATGTTAAATATTCAATAGGTTTTTTTATTTGATTTTCAGTACTCTCTATGAAGATGTAGAACAGAATTTATTAATTTAATGTCCCTATAATGACTCCTGGCTGAAAGAAAAGTAAAATCTTTATAGTGGCTACAAACTTCACACAATGTTTATAGTCATTAGAGCATAAATGAAAAAAGCTGTACTTGAATCAACCAAACAAAACCATGCAATAAGAATATACATTAAAGGGACCGACAAAGGCTCCAGATATGATGTTTAAACTTATTGGTAATAACAAATAGCGTCTCAATTTATTATGATTTTAAAAAGTTTTACTGCCTTATAATATCCTAATAGTGAAGTTTGTGATTTCCGATCCTTCCATCTATCCTTTACTTTTATCTCAGTGTTAATGAATGCAAATTACTCTGCATATGATTAGCTTTATCCTAGAAATAGTTTTTGAGCTTTTTGGTGGTACCCTCGGGAAAAAATTGAAAAATAGGTCTGATTACAATCCAGCACAGAAGCAGTCATTAACCAGTATCAAATCTTTTTCCAGATTCTAGTACTGTTTGAAACTTTATGACCGATGTTGCACATATTAGTCAAGAGTGCACCCTAATTTTTGAGAGCTATTATTTAAACAAAAAACACTCACATCAATTATATTTGTAACTAGAGCAGTGAAAGTAAGCAAAAGAATTGTGAAATGTATACTCATAAGATCAAAAGTGCTTACTGAAGTGATTACTGTAATAACATGTATTGCAGGAACTCATTTTATTCTTAACAGTTGTGCTAAACAAATAATTTAGTGCAACTATATATATATTTTAGCACTAAAGCAAACATATGCATAAATAATTAATATTATTCAAACTTAAATTTCAAGCAACGAATAAAAAAAAAAAAAAAAACAGTACTAACTAGCGGTTCCTAATTCAAGACGTGTGCAACGTCTCATGCGCGCCCACCGAGGCTGACAAATGCGCGCACCCACACCAGCGCGCCAGTACAGCACTCTGCACTCAACCTCTCCACCCCTTCCTTCTCCAGCTCAACCTCTGTCCCTCCGGTACTCACCCTCTCTACCCAGCTCTCCCTCCTTCCCTCCGTACTCTCCCTCTCTCTCCCCCTAGTACCCACAATCTAACCCCAGGACTCTCTCTGTGCTGGTGTGGGAGCGTGCCTTTGTTGGTGCGCACATGACGTTACACTCGCCCAAAAGGCAGCGTGCCCTCAGCTCATAATTTGGAATAAATAATTAAAGGACCACTGCACAATGAAAAACATTTTTTTTTAAACTTGACTCAGAGCATAATGAAGCAGGTACATTTCAAACATTTAGTTCTTAATTAGAAATAAAATAAATGTTGAAGCCTCTGCAGGACCCTGGAGAGATCCATGCTACATTGGTGGTAGTTGTGCATGTGAGAGAGGTGTTAGTTTGATACATACTTGAAAAAAAAGGGTATTTTTTCTTGAACTGGAGTGGTCCTTTAAATCAATAAGAAGCAAATCACTTTATAAACACAGGGCCCTCCTTTTTCTGCAGTTGTTAATAATGTATAATAATAATTCTTATTATCTTTTATTTGTAACGCGCCAACATATTCCATAGGGCTGTACAGGGGATAGGATGAGGAAATACATTATACAATATTAACTGCAGAAAAAGGAGGGCCCTGTTTTGTGCTTAAAGTCTTGTGAAAAGAGCTTTATTCCAAAGCATCCCACAAGAATGGAAACTCACTATTTACAATCTAAAGGGTAAGACGTGAATTGGTCTATCCAGAAATATTAATCTGTCAGCAACATGTAGGACCCACTGTTTTAGTGTAATCCTACAGCTATTTCAGTAATCATGGGATAATTCAAAATAAAGTTCATTATGTTATACTATTTGTATTATATGTACAAAAAAGGAAATACAGAGTAGCAATACATTCATAGCAGTTAGCCCATTTTGCTAAAAACTGTAAAACCATACACAAGTCCTTAAAGGGATATGTAAGTGAGCTGGATTATCAATGCATCTGAGCAGAAAAGATAAATCTGAAAAGATAAATCCAGCTGTTCACACCCACAGGAAGCTTACATAACCATGGTACACACAGGAAATACAGCAGGATACATATTTTGACCTTTCTGGTACAGCGCACAGGAAGTAACTGTTGCAGTCTTGTACTGAGCACGCCAGAAGCCACTGAGGTGAAGAATGATACAATGTATTAGCCTGGTTCTGAATGTTATGCTAATGTAGGTGGAGTTTTCTAGGGGTGTACACAATCAAATGCAAACCCCCCCCCCCCCCCCCCAAAAAAAATGTTTATTTTGGGATATTTTCATGTAAAATAATGTTTTCATACACTACTAATTATCCTCGATCATATGTATTCATAATCAAGCTTACTTACGTATCCCTTTAAGGGTCACACACAATTTAGGATCTCATTTCATTGCATAACTTCAGTGAATTTTATAAAGCCAACTGCAATAAGTAGAAACATCCATTAATCCTGGGCTGTTAATAACAACTGAGAACTGTAGCTCAGGCCACCACACTTAGGATTCTTCTCAGAATGTTTGCACTGTACTGAAGTAAATTTTACAACCATATTAAATTATACATTTTATCAGTAAAATACAACCTCAAATACGTGGGTGATCCTATTTTGATAGCTGAAAGTGAGGAGGAACTAAAGGACTTTTTGCTGAGGGTGAAAGAAGAGAGTGCAAACGCTGGTCTGATGCTCAATCCCAGTTCCTAACAAATAGATGGGCAAGAAGTAAATGCCAGATTTTCCTGGGATCCAAGATCTCTTCAAAATGGTGCCTTAAGCATAAAAATTAAAAGATATTTGCTTCTGGGGAGGAAGGCTATGGCAAGTCTGGATAAATTAGTAAAAACTAAAGAAATTATCAACAAAGGTCTGCCTACAAAGAACTGGTATTCCCAGTAGTAACATATGAATATGAGATCTGAATGATAAAGAATCCTGAACATCTAGAATTGACACCTTTAAATAGTGTTGTTGTAGAAAACTAATTAGAAACCCTTTAACTGCAAGAAGAACCAATAAATCTATACTTCAGGAAATCAAGACAAACTGTTTGCAGGATATTTTAGCCATAACATGAAAAGACAGGATTCCCTGGAGAAGACTCTGATGCTGGAAAAGATTGAAGGCACAAGAAGAAAGGTATGGCAGAGGCAGAGATAGATAGATGAGGTCACTGAAACAATGAATATGAGCTTGATAGAGTTCAGAGTGGCTGACAGATGTGCCTGGCGTGCGGTGGTCCATAGGGCCATGGAGGGTTTAACACTACTACACGACTAAACAACAAAAATAGAAATGATGCATCAAAACTAGTAATGTACATGTTATATAAAGCAACACACAATAAGAAAATTATTAGGGATGCAGAAATAATTGGTTTATATAACAAACGTCATACACCACACCTGGCACATCAGATATCTCCATGTCAACAACTCTATAAATCACCAGGCTTATAGGGATTATATGAACTTTGTCCTCATTTTAATACCACACATTCAGTCACTCATAAAATCTACCTGCTTTTATCTACAAAAAACATTGTGTCTGAAGCAGTGGAAGAAAATATAATGCTCACCTCCCCTCTCGCCCTTTAATTTATAAACCTGCTAAAACACCATTACCAGTTTTTCCAACCCCAATATTTACACTCTACCTTATCTCTGTCAGTCCACTCCCAGCCTTTTTTTTATTATCCTCAAATCCATATCATCCCTCTCAGAGGACAAACTGTCTCATTTATGAACACTCTTGCTTTTACCTCCATTTAAGGGGATATTGAAGTTAAAAAACATTAACTAGTAGCCATTTTAAACTTGACTCTAGTTTAATGGAAGCCATGTCAGCTCAATTAAATAAAGTTATGCATGGT
This sequence comes from Discoglossus pictus, assembly GCA_027410445.1. Lineage (NCBI taxonomy): Eukaryota > Metazoa > Chordata > Amphibia > Anura > Alytidae > Discoglossus > Discoglossus pictus. The sequence continues at coordinate 169,198,563 of CM050165.1, read as the reverse complement.
TATATTTTAAATTTTCCTCTGCTTGCCTGTAACGGACCAATTATGTTGGCCTGGTTCCCTCCTGTCCTTCCACAGTATCAATGTGTGAGGTGTGGAGGTAGCAAGCTGTGAACCTCCATATTGCTGAATCCTGCTCTAGAAGGTGAAACACATGACCATGAGAACCAATTAGGAAGCCATGCTTTAAAGTATAGGAGGAAAAGAGGCAACATACTACATTTTAATTTTAATATCTGACAAGGGCTTTATATATGTACTATTATTGGTACTATTCAAATAGTACTACTTATTGCACATAAGACCCGGAACTACTTTTAAAGTACTTGGATGGGTATCCAAGGAGGAAACTTTTTAGTGTTGGTTATACTGTATTAATATATTATATATGAATGTGTGACTACATGTAGAACCGTATTTAAATGGATGTAGTAGAATAATTTGGCTCCTGGGGTTAACCAAATCCTACCCTGGCTAGAGGGTATAAAACGGGATATGGTCCCAAATAATTTTTTAATTAAATTAAAATAAGGCTCCTTTTAGAAAGAAAGGGAAAAGTGCTAAAATTGTACTTTTAACAGTCTAGTACATGTAAAATGTAAATTGTAAATACAAAAGGAGTACTCTTTACTTATTTATATTAACGTCACCTATAATAGTTGATGTGTGGAAGTAACGCTTGTGGGATGCGATCTGCGCAGGCGTTACTCAAATTCTATTGTTATAGTGAGGGAGCATCCGCAACAGCTCACGATTTGTACATGCAAGGCAGCAACGCGTGTACTGTGAATAAGCGGCTGAGCCACACGTACTGTACATGCGCGCCAGAGCCACATCATGGGAAGAGGGAGAGAGAGAAAGAGAGAGGGAGGGAGGGGGAGAGAGAGAGAGAGAGAGAGAGAGAGAGAGAGAGAGAGAGAGAGAGAGAGAGAGAGAGAGAGGGAGAGAGAGGGAGAGAGAGGGAGAGAGAGGGAGAGAGAGAGAGAGAGAGAGAGAGAGAGAGAGAGAGAGGGAGGGGGAGAGAGAGAGTGGGAGGGGGAGAGAGAGAGAGGGAGGGGGAGAGAGAGAGAGGGAGGGGGAGAGAGAGAGAGGGAGGGGGAGAGAGAGAGAGGGAGGGGGAGAGAGAGAGAGGGAGGGAGAGGGAGAGAGGGAGGGAGAGAGAGAGGGAGAGAGGGAGGGAGAGAGAGAGGGAGAGAGGGAGGCGCAGAGAGAGAGAGGGAGGCGCAGAGAGAGAGAGGGAGGCGCAGAGAGAGAGAGGGAGGCGCAGAGAGAGAGAGGGAGGCGCAGAGAGAGAGAGGGAGGCGCAGAGAGAAAGAGGGAGGCGCAGAGACAGAGAGAGGGAGAGGGAGAGAGAGAGAGAGAGAGAGGGGGAGAGAGAGGGGGAGAGAGAGGGGGAGAGAGAGGGGGAGAGAGAGGGGGA